>PVJX010012526.1:0-50112 GCA_004027295.1 Dolichotis patagonum
TGGCTTTATACTATTGTGTTATGTTTGATATTATTGTAATTGAAACTATGCTCAACTATAGCAGAGTAAGAGATATGGTGTTAGATACTGTTGATGTCCAGTTGACTTAATGTAAAGTACTGTGTTGCCTATGTTGTCCTCTTCTGATCTGCTCTGTACTGCCCCCTTTTGTTTTATTCTCTTTTAAATAAAAAAAGAGGCTATCTTTCTTCCAGTGAACTGCTTTGACTCCTTTTCAAAGATAAGGTGGTTGAGTGTGTTTGTAACTGTGGCTTTATCTACTAATCTATTCCATTGATATTCAGGTCTGTTTTTTACCAGTACCATCCTGATTGTATCACAGTAGCTTTGTAGTGTGATTTCAAGTCAGGGATTGTGATGCCTCCTGCCTTGCCTTGGTTGCCCAGAATTATCTTTGCTATTCTAGCTTTCTTCTGGTTCCCAATGAATTTTGGAATATTTTCTCTAGTTCTGTGAGGTATGTTAACGGTATTTTGATTGGGATTGCATTAAAACTGTATAACAATTTTAGGAGACTGGGCATTTTCACAATGTTTGTTCTTCTTATCCATGAACAAGGGATGTCTTTCCATTTTCTGAAATTCTCTTTGGTTTCTTTTTTCAGAGTAATGTAATTTGCAGTGTATAGGTCTTTTACTTCCTTTGTTAGATTGATTCCTAAGTATTTCGTTTTAATGGGTGCTATTGTGAAAGATGTGGTTTTTCTTATTTCTTTCTCAGTGAGTTTGTTATTTGTGTACAGGAATGCTATTGATTTTTGAGTGCTGACTTTGTATCCAGCTACATTACTGAATTTGTTTATTAGATCTAGAAGTCTTTCAGTAGTGTTTTGGTCTTCTATGTACAGTATCATGTCATCCACAAATACTGATAATTTAACTTCTTCCTTTCCTATCCTTATTCCTTTTATTTCTCTCTCTTGTCTAATTTGTTTGGCTAATATTTCCAGAAGTATATTGAATAGGAGTAATGATAGTGGATATCCTTGTCTTATTCCTGATTTTAGTTTGGTACCAGGGATCCCACTCCCAACTTTGCATTTGCCAAGCAGGCACTTACACTACTGAGCTAAACCCTCAGCCTTTCAGTTTTTATCCATTCAGTAAGATGTTGGCTGTTGGTCTGCAGCATATGGCTTTTATCAAACTGAGGTAAAGACCATCTATTCCGAATTTCTGTGGGGTTAGTTTTCATGAGTATTGGACATTATCAAAAGATTTTTTTGCATCTATTGAGATGATTATATGATTCTTGTCTTTGGCTCTATCGATATGGTGTATCATGTTTATTGATTTCTGTATCTTGAATCATTTCTGTATTCCTAGGATAATTCCCACTTGCTTATGGTGTATAATCTTCCTGATGATTTGTTGCATTCTGTCTGCCAGTACTTTATTGAGGATTTTTACATCTATGTTCATTAGGAAAATTGAGCTGAAGTTCTCTTTTTCAGTTGGGTTTTTCTCTGGATTTGGTATGAAGATAATACTCGCTTCAAGGAATGAGTTAGGGAGTCTTGATTCCCTTTCAAATTCATTGAAGAGTTTGAGGAGTGTTGGAATTAAGTCTTACCTAATTTTCCTGTAGAATTCAGCAGTGACTCCATCAGGACCTGTTTTTCTTTGTAGGTAAGGCTCTAATTACATTTTTTATTTCATTAACCAAAATTGGGCAGTTTTATTCAGCAGTTTTACATCTTATGATTCAGCTTTAGTAATTCATATGTTTCTAGGAATCTGTCCATTTCTTCTGTATTATTAAATCTATGAGAGTAAAGGTTTTTAAAGTAGGTATGGATGATCTTCTGTATTTCCAAAGGGTCTTTAGAGATTTCACCCTTTTTACTTATGACATGAATCTGAGTTTTTTCTTTACTTTTCTTTGATAAGTTTGCCTAGGTGATTATCAATTTTGTTCTTTCAAAGAACCAACTCTACAATTTGTTAATTCTTTGTATTGTTTTTGCAGTCCCAATTGCATTTATTTCTGCTCTGATTTTTATAATTTCTTCCCTTCTTTGGGCTTTGGGATTGACTTATTCTTCTTTATCTAGATATATGAAGTGTAGCATCAGGTTGTTTATTAGCACTTGTTCTCTTTACCTGATGTGAGAATTCATTGCAATAAATTATTCTTTCATGACTACTTTCATTGCATCCCACATGTTCTGGTAAGTTGTATGTGCATTTTTGTTTGCTTGTAAATATTGTTTAATTTTTTTCTTTAACTTCTTCTGTGACCGAATGATTATTCAGGAGGGTATTATTTAGTTTCCATGTGATTATGCAGTTTTTGTGACTTCTTTTGTCATTAGTTTCCAATTTCATGGCACTATGATCAGATAACATGCATGAGATAATTTTAACTCTTTTGCATTTACTTAACAATGTTATATCAGCTAGCACATGGTCTATTTTAGGGAATGTCCCATGTGCAGCTGAGAAGAATATATATTCTGATATTATTGAGTGGGATACACTGTACACATATTCTCAGTCCCTTTGTTCATAAGTTTGATTCAATTCTAATATTTATGTGCTGATTTTTTGTCTAGTTGATCTGTCTCTTCATGAAAATGGAGTGTTAAGGTCTCCTCTTATATTTGTATCACTGCTTATTTGATTTTTCATGTCTATTAATATTTGTCTTACATACCTGGGTGCTCAAATATTTGGTGCATATATGTTTATGATTATTATATCTCTCTTTCAATGTTTTCCCCTAACAAGTATGTAGTGACCTTCTTTATCTCTTTTTATCATTCTTGGTTTGAAGTTCATATTGTCTGCAAACAGAATTGCTATGCCTGCTTTTTTTCTGGGTTCTTGTCACATGGAGTGTTGTTTACCATCCTTTGACCTCCAGTTCTATGCATTTTCTTTTGGGTTAAATGTGTTTCTTGTATATAGCATATTGTGGGATTTTGTTTCTTAATTCACTCTACCAGTCTATTCCTTTTGATTGATAAATGAAGACCATTTACATTAATGGTTATAACTGATATGTATTGGCTTATCTTTGTCATGTTATCTTTCTGTTGTTGGCTCCCTAACTTTAGCCCTCTGTTTAATTGCTTGTCCTGCTGATTGATTGCTTGTTCTTTCTGCTGTTGTTCTTGGAATTATGATAGTTTCTATCTCTTTCTGGAATATCTTTTAGTGCTATTTGTAGGATTGACTGTGTTTTCATGAAGTTCTTCAGTTGTTATTTGTTGTGGAAGTATTCCTCCATTGATTTTGAAAGATAGTTTTACAGGTTACATCAACCTAGGTTGGAAGTTTTTTTCTTCCAGTACTTAAAATACTTCACTCCATGCTTTTCTTCACTGGATGGTTTGTACTGAGAAGTCTACTGTGATACTGATAGGCTTTCCTTTACAGGTGATCTGTTGCTTTTGTCTAACAGCTTTTAACATTCTGTTCTTAGGCTGAATTCCTGAGATCTTGATTTTTTTATTTTAAAGAGAATAAAACAAAAGAAAACAAAACAAAACAGAAAAGAACAAAGAAAATCAGAACAATGCAAGCAACATAGCACTTCGCAACAAGACAAAAAGAAATCAACAGTGGTTACCATAATGTCTCTTGTTTTCTTAGAAATAGTTGACCATATCTTCACACACAACAATTGCAAACATAACAAAATAGTATAAAACCATTCAAAAGAATAAAAGCATTACAGGAATTCAAAACCAGATATGAGGAAATTAACAATGCCTACTAAATCCCATTTTCTTCAAAAAAGTTGGACCAAGGATTTAGTTCAGCATCATAAGTGCCTTGCAAGTGCATGGTCATTAATTCAATTCCTGGTACAAAAAACAAAAAAAAAATTATCCATACTATCACACATAATAAAATCAAATAAAGCACAATAGGATAAAACCAATCAAAGCAGAAGAACAAAAGCCTGATAGGCCTTCAAAGCAAAATGATAAGAAATCAGCAATGGCTACTATAATGTCTCTTTTTCTTCAAAATAGCTGTTCATACTATCACACATAATAAAATCAAACAGAATAAAACCAATTAAACAAATGAATGAAAGCATTATAAGACTTCAAAGCAATATAATAGGAAATCAAGATTACCATAATACATCCCATTATATTCAAAATAGCTGCCTCTATCATCAGACAGATTAAAATCTAACAAAACCAGACATAACAAAACCAAACCTAACAAAGTTGTGAAAACAATACAAGAGTTCACGACAAGACAATAAGAAATTAACAGTAGTTACTACCTCCCCCCACCAGGTGTTTCCTTCTGTATCACTCTTACAATGACTATTTTGCTTTTGGATCCCATTAACTCTTCTGTTTCTTATGCTAGGGTTCATGTGTATAAGTTTGAACTGTTTAACCCATGAACATGATCTCCAGTTGGGTCCATTTACATACAGGAGCCTTGAGATTATTCTACTTTATAGTTGGGTAGCTTTCCACTGCATAAAAATGCCATCTCTTCCTTAACCATTCTGTGGTTGATGGGCAAGTTACTCTTGCTTTTTTTTTTTTTTCTGGTCTCCTGTCACATGGAGCAATTGTTTTCTTTGATTTTCAGCCTATGAGTTTCCTTTTCAGTTAAATGTGTTTCTTGTGTACAGTATATTGATGGATCTTGTTTCTTGATCTAGTCTCCCTGTGTTTCTTTTTATTGCTGACCTGAGATCATCTACATTAGTGGTTACAATCAGCATACATTGGTTTGTCTCTGCCATGCTATGCTCCTGTTGTTGGCTCTCTACTTTTCCCCTTCATTCAATTGCCTGTCTTGTTTGGTGATCCTCCTCTGCTGCTGTCCCTGGAACCATGGTCTTCTTTATCTCTCTCTAGAATACCCTTTAGCACTCTCTGTAGGGTTGGTTTTGTAGTCATGAATTCCTTCAGTTGTTCTTTATCATGGAATATCTTATTTTTCCATCAATTTTAAAAGATATGTTTGCAGGGTAGATCAATGTTTTTTTCAGGGTTTGAAACACTTCAAACTCTTCTTGACTTGGTGGTTTGTGTTGATAAGTCTGCTGTGATTCTGATTGGTATTCCTTTATAGGTGATCTGTTGCTTTTCTCTAACAGCATTTTATAGTCTATTCTTGTGCTGAATTTCTGGAATCTTGATTCTGGGTGTAGATTTACTTTGCTTATGGCTAGTTGGAGTCTGATATGCCTCACTTATCTGCATGCCAGATCCATTTCCCATGTTTGGGAAGTTTTCTTCTATTACTTCTGTAAACAGACTTTTAATTTCATTTGTGTTGATCCCTGATTCTTCACCAACACCTATAACTCTTAAATTATGCTTCTTTGTGTCATCTTTCAGCCATTGAGTTGTTATTTCCTGATTCGATGTTGTTTTTAAGAGACCTTTCCTTTCATAATCACTAGCTGCAATACTATCATCAACATTTGAAAGTCTATCTTCAGTCTCTTTCAAGCAGTTTTGCCAGCTTCCAATTGAATTTTTAATTTCCTGCATCTCTCTTTGAATCTGTCTCATGCATTGTAATTCCTTTCTACTTCATTCAAGGTTTCCATCATTTTCCTATGCTCTTCTTTTTGTCTATGTCTTCTTGAGACCTGCTGAACAATTCTTTCAGTATGTTTGTGATTTCTTCTATCACTTAAGACATTATTTTTGATTTGACTGTTTTTACAATCTCATAAAGTTGTTTCTTTACTTTGTTTGCTATCCTCTCAGAGATTTCAGGAGTGTAGCTTCCATTTTCTTCCATGACTGTATCTCCCAGACTTGTTCTGTGTGGGTTAGAGGGTCTGAGATTTCCTTTTGCTCCTTCATCTTGACATTCTCTTGGGTTCCTCCCAACAAGCTGGTTGTGGGGCCCAGGCACTTTCCACATTGGCTGCCCCTCCACGATGTAGGGGGATGGGACAGGCATTTGGGTTCCTTTAACCCCAGATTTACAGGGACATAGCAGGGTATAGAGCAGGCTTCTCCAGACCTGTGCAGCTACATTGGGGCTTCCCTGATTATCATGGGTGCTTGGAGGTGGAACTGTTTCTCTCATCCTGTGTGTCTGCACTGGGATTCCTGTGATGGTTGCAGATACACAGGGGTGTATTTTTCTAATTCTACTTGGGTGATGGCTGCCCAAAGGAACCAAGGACCTCCAATGGTGATATACAGGTGCATGAGGCTTACCTGGTTGTGTGTCCCTGAACCTTCTGGCCATTTGCAGGAAGGAACCTTCTGGTGGCAGCTCCCTGCAGGCAGAGGTGATCTGCTGGTTCTTTCTGCCTGTACTGGATGCCCTGGGCAAGGGTTATCCAGTGGCAGCACCTGGCAGGCAGAGGTGGCTCTGTCTGGCCCACTGCCCATGCTGGGAGCCTGTAGTAAAGGGCCTTGTGTTACTGGCTCCTGGTTGGCAGAGGCAGATCTGTATGGCACTCTCTACCCATGCTGTACGCCCATAGGAAAGGTCCTTCTTGTGGCAGTGCCCAGCTGGCAGACGCAGATCTGTCTCACTCTCTCTGCCTGCATTGGGAGCCCATAGCAAAGGACCTTCCAATGGCAGCACTCAGCAGGCAGAGGCGAATCTGTCTGGCTCTCTCTGTCCATGCTGGGAGCCCATAGGAAAGGGTCTTCTGATGGTAGCACCTGACAGGCAGATGTGGATCTTCTTGGATCTTGATTATTATATGTCAAAGTGTAGATTTATTTTGGTTATGGCTAATGGAGTCCTATATTGCCTTGCTTATCTGTATGTCAAGTTCTTTTCCCATTTTTGGGAAATTTTCTGCTACTATGTCTGCAAGTAGTCTCTTTTTTTTGTCATTTGTGATGTCTCCTTCCTTTTCATTAACACCTATCAGTCTTATATTGTTCCTCTGTGCATCATCTTGCAGCTGTTGAATTATTTCCTGATTTCTTGTTATTTTTGAGAGCTATTTCCTTTCATGATCACTAGTCACAATCATGTCTTCAAGGTCTGAGAGTCTGTCTTCAGTTTGATTCAAGCAATTTTTCCAGCTTTAAATGGAATTTTTGATTTCTTGAATATCTCCTTCAATCTGTTTCATGTATTCTAATTGTTTACTGCATTGTTGATTAAAGGTTTCCATAATTTTGCTATGCTCCTCCTTTTTGTTATTTTTGTCTTCTTTGGATATATTTGCCAATTCTTTCATTATACTTATCATTTCTGTTTTCAGCTGAGCAATTATTTCTGATCTGATTTTCTTTACAACTTCCTGAAGTTGTTTCTTTATTTCCCTTGCTATCATTTCAGAAATGTCAGTGGGTGATTTCCAGATTCATCTATATCTGTCTCCCAAACTTGATCCAGATGGCCTGGAAGTCTGAGATTATGTTTTGTTCTTTTGTTTTGCAATTTTCCTGTGTTCCTCCAAATCAGCCAGATGCCAAGTCCTAGTTGCTTCCCATCCTGGTGAGCTGCCCAGCAGGGAGCATCACTGAGAGTTGCTATTGGTTCCAAGTCAGTGGGCACAGACACCTGGTCCCTGCAGGCTTCACTCAGGGTTCCCAGATGACTGCAGGTCCCTGGGTGCAGGTTCCTAGGTGCAGTTCTTAGAGATGGTTCCCAGTTGTGGATGGGTCATTGGATGCTACTCCCAGTCCTAGCAAGTCTTACCAAGGATTCTCAAATGACTGTAAGTGGCTGGGCACAGGATCCCAGTCTCTGCAGGCCTCAGAGATAGTTACTAGGTTTGGTGGGTCTCTGAACACAGACTCCTGGTCCCTGTGGGCTTCAGAGATGGTGTTCAGATGTGAGTAGGCCCCTGAGCATAGCATCCCATTCCCCAAGAACCTAGCCAAGGGTTCCTTGTTGATTGTTGGTCTCTAGACACAGACTGTCAGTCCCCAGAGCCTCACCAAGAGCTCCTGGTTGACTACTGGCCACTGAGCATAGACTCCTGGTCCTTGAAGGCCTCAGAGATACTGTTTGGGCCAGGCTGTGCCCCTGAGTACAGCTTCCCTGTCACCAAGAGCATCATGGAGGGTTCCCGGTTGACTGCTGGTCAGTAGGTACAGACTTCCTGCCCCTGAGGACTCAGGGATCACCTAATACAATTTTTGAATTTGTAATTTTCTACACAGCTGACCAATCACATATCTTAAGATGGCTAAGAATGAAAGTTTGAGTCAAGGTTTTCATAGGTAAATAGATGCAACTTGAGTCTATACTCATAAGTGAAATAAATCAGACTCATATGTGTAAATACCATATTGTCTGCCTAGTATAAGAATCTGAAAAAGTAAATAAAATCCAAAATCTTCAATATATATTGTGAACAGGTAAGAAACTGTTCAAAGTGAAAATATAACTGGAATGGGGAAAGGAGAAAATAAGGAAGTAAAAAAGAAAAAACATAAATTTGTATATATATACATAAAATAGATAAGATGATATTATTAATTCTATTAGTTCATGGAAAAGAGCAGTTAATACTCATATAGTTTGATCAATTTTGCATGTCCATATCTGGTAATCTAAGTAACTCTTTTGAAGATAACAATATGCAAATAACAACCATTGTTAAATTCCTATTATATTGAGAGCCTATATTGTTGTTTTGAGGTTTTGTAGTAATTGTTTGCTTCTCTCTCTCTCTCTCTCTCTCTCTCTCTTTCTCTCTCTCTTTCTCTCTCTCTCTCTGGTTTTCTGTGTGTTTTCTTTTTAAAATAAAATTTTAAAAAAGATTGCAAACAAAATATATTTTATTTTATTTTTTAAATTTTATTTTAAAAGGGAGTAAAATTAAACACAACAAAACAAAACAGAACAGGACATAAGAAAGCATAAATTTCAAAGCTAGACAACCAGAGATTTCACTATCTGTCATATTGTCTCATTTTCTTCCAAATGGTTGTCCTTATCTTTGCATATGGGGAGCTCATACTAAATAACATAGCCAATCTTTTCACAAGATGTGTAGTTCACTGGTTCCCACTTGCTAAGCAGGGGAAAGGGAAGGGGGGACACGGGATGGGGGACAGGATGACATGAGATGTCTGATTCTCAGCCCACACACCGGCAGGATCACAACCACCCCCCAGAGAGGGGAGGAGTTCCTTGTTCTCCTAGCACCCCAAGTCAACTGCATGGTGCAGGTCCAGAGGCACCAGGGTCTCTCCCCTGCAAGCCCCCCAAAGTCCACCATACTCACCTGCTATCTCTTTCTGATGAATTGACCATTACATTTCCAAAGTTCTGAAATGGCCAACAGACCACAGAAATAATTCTCTTTAGGATCCTGTTTGAAGCCAGCAGCTACAGCAATCTGCTGGCCTTGCTTCAGGGCCACCAAAATATATTTTAAATATATTTTACTGTGTGTTACTGTTTCATGTTTCTTAGGCACTCTTGTTAATTTTCAGGACATCCCTATGAAGTTAGCTCCTATTACACCACTTTTCAGAGAACAGATGTTCAAAGAAACTTCTTTACTGGAGATCAGACAACTTGTAAGTGGAGCAAACTAGAACTGTACTCAGTTCTTTCCAAATCTGTGACCCATGTTCTTAAGTGTTGTGTCAGATGAGCTTCCAGTGGAATTGCTCTTGATTGTTTGCCAAGTCTTGGGATAAGTCTTTAATGTGCAGTATCAAATTTGAACTTTACCATTGTGAAGGTTATTTTAAATGAGAGAAAACTGTGGCATTGAAAGTGAAAGCTCCCACAGATTTTTTGGGAAAATCAACCATGCAACAAACATTGCCACATGCTTGAGATGAAAAGCCATGTGACTTTCCTCTAACTCATTTTTAAAAGACATTTATTTAAAGAGAGAGAAAAAAAACAATGAAACAAAATACAAAAGAGGGTAGCAGCAATACAGAAATCCAAAAGAAAAGAACAAAAAAACACTAAGATATCACTACTTGATAAGTTACATACTGTCATCTTGGAAATAGTTGTTCAACTTACAAAAGTAAAGTATACAAACTAGAAATTCAAACAGTGAGACTGTTAACAGTTCTTCTCCATGATCTAACAAAAATAGTAATGTGGTCCTCTACTTTACACACTTAAACATACATGCAGTTATACCCTTTAGAGCACTTTCTTTTCCTCTTTTTTACAGTAGCAATTACGCATTTTGGGTTTTATTGCTCCTACAGTTCTTACTACTTTTTACACTAGAGACACAATGTGATATTTATAAATATGATTCTTGTTTATTTCACTAATGAGGATAGTCTCAAGATGTCTCCATTTTCATATGAAGGCCTGAAGAGCAATCTTTTTCATAGCTGAATAACATTCCATTATATAAAAATACCACATCTTTTTCCAAGATTTAGCTATTACAAATTGTGCTGCTATAAACATGGCTGCACATATATCACTGTAATATGACCTTTTCAGTTTTTCTGGGAAAATACCCAGGAGGGGAATAGCTAGGTTGAATGAAGCTTCCAATCCTAGTCTTCTGAGAATTCTCCTTACTAATTTCCATAGTGGTTGCACAAGTCTGCACTCCCACCAACAATGGAGCAGCGTTCCTTTTTCCCTGCAGCCTCGCCAACATTTGTTATCAATTGATTTCTTGATGGCAGCTATTCTTTCTGGAGTGAGATGAAATCTCAATGTTCTTTTAATTTTCATTTCTTGAATGACCAGTGATGGTGAACATTTCTTCATGTATTTGTTTGCCATTTGAATATCTTTGTATGACAACTGTGTGTTCATCTCAGATGCCCATTTTTGGAGAGGGTCTTTGAATTTGGGGGGGATTGATGTTTTTCAATTCTTTGTATGTTCTTGATATAAGTCCTTTATCTGAGGGGTTGCTGGCTAGAATTCTTTCCCATTCTGTGGGTTTTCTTTTCACTCTGCTGGTGATTTTTTTTTGAATTGCATAAACTTTTCAATAATATGAGATCCCAGTTGTTGATTCTCTGAAGTGTTTCCTGTGCAGTTTGCATTTTGTTCATGAATTCCCTTGCCTACCCCTATGTTTCCAAGTTTTATACCTACCTTATCTTCCAGTACATGTAGTTTTTCTGTTTTAATGTTTATATCTTTGATCCACTTAGACTTTAGTTTTGTGCATGATGATAGGCACGTATCTAGCTTCAGTCTTCTGCATGTGGAGAGCCAATTTTTCCAACACCATTTATTAAAGAGGCTGTCCTTCCTCCAGTGAACACGTTTAGCCTCTTTGTCAAATATCAGGTGGCTGAGTGTCTTTGTACCTATACTTGCATCTTCTAATCTGTTCCGTTGATCCTCAGGTCTATTTCTTTGCCAGTACCATACTGATTTTATCACTGTGGCTTTGTAGTGCAGTTTCAAGTCAGGAATTGAGATGCCTCCTGCCTTGCCTTTATTGCCCAGAAATGCCTTTGCTATTCTAGGTTTCTTCTGTTTCCAAATGAATTTTAGGAGTGTTTTCTCTAGATCTGTGAGGTATGTCAATGGTATTTTGATTGGGATTGCATTAAATCTGTATAATAGTTTGGGCAGTATGGCCACTTTCACGATGTTGGGTCTTGCTAGCCAAGAGCATGGAACATCTCTCCATTTTCTAATATCCTCTTCAATGTCCTTTTTAGCATAGTATAATTTTCAGTGTATAGGTCTTTTACATTTTTAGTTAAGTTGATTCCTAAGTATTTCATTTTTTTAGACGTTATTGTGAAGGGCGATATTTCCATAATTTCTCACTTGGTGAGTTTCTTGTTCCTGTACAGGAATGCTATTGATTTTTTTGCATTGACTTTGTATCCAGCTACACTGCTGAATTGTTTATTACCTCTAGTAGTCTTTGAATGGACTTTTTGGGGTCTTCTATATAGAGTATCATGTCATCGGCAAATAGTTATAATTTAACTTCTTTCTTTCCTATCTTTATTCCTTTATTTCTCTCTCTTGTCTGATTGCCCTGGCTAGTGTTTTCAGAACTATGCTGTAAAAGAATGGTGATAGTGGATGTGCTTGTCTTGTTCCTGATTTTAAAGTGAAAGCTTTCTGTTTTTGTCCATTTAGTATAATGTTGGAGGTTGGTTCATCATAGATGGCCTTAATAAGGTTGAGGAAGACACCATGTATTCTGAGTTTCTGAAGGGTTTTATCATGACCATGTGTTGGACCTTATCGAGAGCTTTTTCTACATCTCTTGAGATGACCATGTGGTTTTTGTTTTTGGCTCTGTTGATGTGATGTATTACAATTATTGATTTGCATATATTAAACCATCCCTACATTCCTGGAATGAACCACACTTGGTCACGATGTATTATCTTCTAGATGATTTTCTGCATTCTATTTTCCAGTATTTTATTGAGAATCTTTTCATCTATGTTCATTAGTAATATTGGCCTATAGTTCTCCTTTTTGGTTGGGTTTATCTCTGGTTTTTGTATGACTGTTATACTTGCCTCTAGGAATGATTTAGGGAGGATTGCTTTCTTTTCAATTTCATTGAAGCATTTAAGGAGTATTGACATCAAATCTTGTCTAAATTTCTTGTAGAATTCAACTGTGAATCCATCAGGACCTGGACTTTTCTTTGTTGGTAAGTTTTTTTTATTGCATTTTCAATTTCAATGGCTGATATTGGGTTATTCAAAATTGTTATATCTTCTTGCTTGAGTTTTGATAGTTCATGTGTTTCTAGAAATTTGTCCATTTCTGTTTTCCTCTCTATGTGAATAGAGATTTTCAAAGTAGGTACTCATGATCTTTTGAATTTCCACTGGATCTGTAGTAATTTCCCGCTTTTCGGTCCTTATTGCATGAATTTGGGTTTTTTCTTTCTTTTACTTTATAAGGCTAGATAGAGGTTTGTCAATTTTTATTATTCTCTCAAAAAAAGCAATGCTTTGATTCATTAATTCTTTGTATTGTTTTTTTATTTTCAATTGAATTGTTTTCTGCTCTAATCTTTACAATATCTTCTCTTCTATGAGCTTTGGGTTTAACTTACTCTTCTTTTTCTAGAAACTTGAGATGAAGTATTAGTTTGTTTATTTGAGCTCATTTTGTTTTCTTGATATGACAATCTGTTGCTATATATTTCCCTCTTAAACTGCTTTCATTGCATCCCACAGATTACACTATGTTGTTTCCACATTTTCATTGAATTGTAGCTATTGTTTTATTTCCTCTTTAATTTCATCTGCAGCCCACTGGTTGTTCAAAATGTTTTTATTTAATTTCCATGTATTTATGCAGGTTTTGTAATTTCATTTGTCATTAATTTCATTGTGAATTTAAGTATGCTATGGTCAGATATTATGCATGGGATAATTTCAGTAACTTTTCATTTACTTAAGAATATTTTATGGGATAATATATGGTCTATTTTGGAGAATGTCCCACGCACAGGTGAGCAGAATGTGCATTCTGCTGTGGTTAGGTGGAACACTCTGTAAACATCTAGTAAGTCCCATTGCTTGCAGGTATGATTCAATTGTATTATTTCTTTGTTGATTTTTTGTTTAATTGATCTATCTCTTTGTTACAATTGGGTGTTAAGGTCCTCTGTAATAATTGTGTTCTTGTGTATTTCATTTTACATGTCCTTTAGTATCTGTCTTATATAGTTGGGTGTTCCTATGTTTGGTGCATATATATTTATAATTGTTAGTTCTGTATCTTGAATTTTTGCACTTAGGAGTATGTAATGACCTTCTTTGTCTCTTTTAATCATCTTAGGTTTGAAGTGCACATTGTCTGCAAATAGAATAGATACCTCTGCTTTTTTCTGGGTTCCTGTTGCATGCAATACTGTTTTCCATCCTTTGACTTTTAATCAATGAGTTTCTTTTTGAGTCAGATGCATTTCTTGTATACAGCATATTGTGGGATCATGTTTCCTTTTTTTAAATTTTATGTAAAGAGAAGAAAGAAAAAAACAAAACAAAACAGAATAAAGGGTAGCAACAATACAGAATTCCAAGGAAAAAAGGAAAAGAACAACAACAAAAAAACCTAAGAGATTATTACTTGACAAATTACATACTGACTTCTTGGAAATTGTTGTAAAAATTATAAAGTTAAAACATGTAAAGTAGACATTCAAACAGTTAACAGTTCTGCTCCACGATCTGACAAAAAAAACAGCAATATGGTCATCCATCTTACCCACTCAAATATACATTCAATTATATCAAAAGGCTGAAATTAAACACAACAAAACAGAACAAAGCAGATCACAAGAAAGCAATGTGAGGGACATAAATTCCAAAACTAGACAATTGGAGATATTCACTCTCTATCATATTGACTCTTGTTTTCTTCCAAATAGTTGTCTGTATTGTCACATACAATGAATTCACATGAAATAACATAGTATGGAATTGATCTGAGCAGGACAAGGAGGGCATTTCAGGTCTTCAAGACCAGAAAATAGGGAAGCTGAGAATGGCTGTCATAGTGTCTTTCATTCTCCTCAAAACAGCTGTCCATACCTTCATGTGTGTTGAACTTAAACAAAACAAAACAAGCTAAAATCACTTTGAACAAAGAATGATAATTTTGCTGGATTACACATCATGACATTATGGAATCAGCACTGGGTACTGTAGTGTCTCTTTTTCTTCAAAGTAGTTGTTCATTTCAACATATGTTATATAGTTGGTTCTCATAAACTGTTTAAAAGCTCTACACATGCATGAGTCTCTACATGTATATCTATCTTTTTGGTATTAGAGGTAAAAACAAAACAAAGCAAGATAAAACAAAACAATTCCTAGAAAAGCATGAAGCAAAAAAGTCATATATAACCACAATACAAGGTGATCTACAGTGGTTCCATGATGTCTCAGCAGTATATAACAACATTAATAAAAACAAAGCATTGGAGACATTATAAGACTTCAAAAGCAAGTAATAATCAAACCAGAGTGGGAATCTTAATGAATCTTGTCATCTTCAGTGTAGTTGCCTATACTCTTAGACTTGATGCTATCAATCATAACAGATTTAAATAAAATCAGTCAATATAAAGTAGCAATCTAACAACCCAGATTTAAATAAGGTCAATCATAATAAGACAGTATAAGTTATAAAGGGCTTCAGATTAAGTTGATAGGAAACTAGGGATGATTACCATAATATGTCCTCTTATTTTTGGGATAGCTGACCATGTCCTCAAGTGTAGCATAAGTAGACGAACTGGAACAGTACGTAATCCATCCAAGCAGAGTGATGAGAATAATGTAAATTTTAAATCTTGTTACCCACTTAACAATATACTCTGCCTTCCTTTTTTAGACAGTTCCTCCCCTTTCACTCCCATAGGGTACACTGCTTGTTTTGGGTCCCACTACCTCCCTATATAGAGCATCTCAATGGACCCTATCTCCTGATCTACTCTGCCTGTATTTCTCTCTGTTAATATTTCAAGGCCATCTATACTAGAGGTTACAACCAATCTTCTCTGCCTTATTTCTGCTATTCTGTTTTTCTGCCATTGGTTGTCTATTTTTCTGTTCCACTCCACTGTCTTCCCTGTTCACTGAGGCCTCTCTGCCATTGTTCTTGAAATGCTTTTATTCTTGTTCTCTCTCTCTCTCTCTCTCAAATGTCCTTCAGTATTTTTTGTAGGGTTGGATTGGTGGTCACAAATTCTCCAAGTTCCTCTTTGTCATTGAAGCATCTTGTTTCTCCATTAATTTCTAGAGAGAGTTTTGCAGGATACATCAATCTGGGCTGGAGGTTGTTCTCCTTCAGAGTTTGAATTATTTCACTCCAAGCTCTTCTTGACCTGATAGTCTGTGTCAAGAAGTCTGCTGTGATTTTGATGGGTTTTCCTTTATAGGTGATCTTTTTCTTTTCTCTGATGGCTTTTAATATTCTGTTCTTACACTGAATTTCTGGGATCTTGATTATTATGTGTCTAGGTGTAGCTCTGTTTTGGTTGTAGGTGGCTGGAGTTCTGTATGCTTCATACATCTGCATATCATTTCCTTTTTCTATGCTTGGGAAATTTTCCTTAATGATTTCTGTGAATAGCCTTTGCAATTCCTCTGTTTTGACTCCTTCTTCTTCATTCACATGCTTTATTCTTAAGTTATACATCCTCTTGTCATCCTCTAGCTTTCCAATTGTTACTGCCTGCTCCCTTGTTATTTTTAAAAGATCTTCCCTTTTACAATCACACATTGCAAGCCTGTGTTCAATTTTTGATAGTCTATCTTTGGTTTCTTTCAAGCAGTTTTGCCAGTTTTCTATGGAGTCTTTAGTTTCCTGATAATCTCTTTGAATTTGCTTCATGAATTCTGCGTTTTTCCTGTTTTCTTCATTAAATGTTTCTCTCCTTTTGTGTTCCTCCATTTTTCTGTCTGTCTCTTCTTGAGAGTTGCTCAGCCTTTCTTTTATTAATCTACTTATCTCTTGTTTAATTTGAATTAATATTTCAGTTTTGATCCCACTTACAAGGTCCTGAAGATATCTCTTTATGTCTGCTACCGCTGTGTTTGATGTTGCAGGTTTGCTGCCCTCACTCTCTTTTGTATTTACCTCTCCTGGATCAATGTTCTCAGGGTTGGAGGCTGGGGTTTTTTTCTTATTTCTCCCTCTCATCATGTTTTTGGTTCCTTCCATACAAGTGTACAGTGCAATTCCCAGCCCCTTTGCTTATTGTTTAAGGCTCCTCTGCAGCACGTAGGCTAGGGACTTCTGCCCTCTGCCGGCCACTATCAAAGAGTGAAGTTTAAGCAAGCACAGTGTGCGCTGGCTCCTCTCCTCCGGGCAGTCAACCTTTGCAGGCCTTCACTGCGTCACTGTGCAGCTGTGCTCAAGGAATTAGTTTGTAGCAACCCACTGGGTCCTGGCCAGGGGCACAGCCCAATCCAAGCAGATTCCACCAATCTGCTCGGCAAGGGGAGCAACCAACTGTAGCCAATTCCTATGGAGTTAAGGCTGTCCTGCCCAAATCCAACATGTCTTCCAGTCGGTTTCCCCTTTCCTGTGGCAGGGTCTTATTGCATCACTTACCACATGTTGATGCCCCCCTGAGAACTACTGGGCTCCCAGACCTCCGACTTCAGTGCAGCTGCCGCACAAATTCACGGCACCTCTGGGTGGGTCGTGTGCAGAGCCGGGTCCAGGCGAGCCGCACACAGGGATGTTCCACTCCGTGCTCCAGCCACTCAAGCCAGTTGCATCGGCATGGTTCAGTTACTCTCGGGCAGGAATGCAGGTGGCTCGAGAAGGGTGCCATGCTTGCTGATCTTAGCTTCACTAATGGTAGCCCTGGGACCTCATAGTTGAGTGGGGTTTTTTAACTTTAGTTTCTTCCTGGGTTGAGAGAGTCCATCTCTCTCTGTTTGGGTCTCTCCAGGGTGTTAAATTCTGGCATTTAAGCTATCTCTCTCAGAGAGGATCTCTCTCCTGCTACTTACCAGTCTGTCATCTTTGGTAACTCTCCAGGATCCTGTTTCTTGATCCATTCTGTCAACCTGTTTCTTTTGATATGTGAATTGAGTCCATTTACATTTATGTATATCACTGATATGTACTGGCTTGACTTTGCCATGTTTTGTTACTCTTATTAGTTTCCTGTTTTTCTCCCTTGTTTACTTTCTTGTCCAACCTGGTGATTTCTTTCTGTTGTTGTTCTGAAGATTGTGATCATTTTTATCTCTATCTAGGATGTCCTTAAGCACTCTTTCTAAGGTTGATTTGGTGGACATGAATTTCTTTAGTTGTTCTTTGTCATGGAAGTATCTTGTTTCTCCATTAAATTTGAAAGACACTTTTGCTGGGTATTTCAGTCTGGGTTGAAAGTTGTTTTCTTTTAGGGCTTGACATACTTCACTGCAAGCTTGTGTTAACCTGAAGGTTTGTGCTGAGAAGTCTGCAGTGATTCTGATAGGCTTTCCTTGATAGCTGAATTGTGTCTTTTCTCTAACAGCTTTTAGTATTCTGTTTTTATGCTGTATGTCTGAGATCTTAATTATTATATGTCTGGGTGTAGATTTATGTTCGTTATGACTGTGTGGCATTCTATATGCCTCACTTATTTGTATATCAGATTCTTTACCCCATGTTTGGAAAATTTTCTGCCATTATTTCTATGAACAGCTTAGTTTTATGCTTGGCATTGTCTCTTGCCTCCTCACTGATGCCTATTACTCTAACATTGTTTCTCCTGGCATCATCTTGAAGCTGCTGGATTGTCATTTCATTTTGCTTTGTTGGTTTTATAAGTTCTAACCTTTCACGATCGTTATCTGTGATCACGTCCTCAAGGTCCAAAATTCTATCTTCAGCTTCATTTAAATGGCTTTGCTGGCTTTCAATACAAGTTTTTGTTTGTTGCATATCTCTTTCAATTTTTTTCATAGATTCTGCTGGTTTTCTGCATTGTTCATTCAAAGAATCAATCAATTTCCCATGCTCCTGTATTTTTTTTAATCTATGTCTTCTCTTGCTATGTTGAGCAACTCATTTACTAGGGTTGTTACTTTGGTCTTTACATAAGACATTATTTCTAATTTGAGTTCCTCCATAGCCTCATGGATTTATTTCTTTTCTACATTTGGTATCCTTTTAGAGTTTTCTGGTGTATGACTTTTAAGGTCCTCTATTTCACTATCACCTTACTTGCTCCTGATGAACTAGATGTTTGGGATTGCATTTTGTGGGCTGGGGATTTAGCTCAGTGGCTTAAGTGCCTGCCTGGCAAGCATGAGGTTGTGTTTGATCCCTGGTACCAAAAACAAACAAACAAACAAAAAAACTATATCCTGCCTGCCTGGGATTGTATTTTGCCTTTTCATTTAGTCATGTTCACCCTTTGGGTAAATATCTGGTCTTTCTATCCCAACAGTCACAACTTTTTGTGTGTGTGTGTTGTAGGGTCCTACTGTGTGGTTGATGTTTGTCAAATTGCTAAGTACCACAATGAAGAGGAGATCCAGTGTCCTTAATGCCTCCTACCATGTCTCTTGGGTGAGTCCTATATTGTTTCTGGGCTAACTAGCCCAGAAATATTGATGTAGGGCAACTCTTTGTTTGTGCTGTTGTTATATCTTCAGGTTGTGGCAGGTCACCAGGTCTCCCTGGCTATAGTGTTTGTGTCAGCTGAGGCCCTAATATGTCACTGGGGGTCTCATAAGTTCTTTTAATTTCCTCTAAATTGTAGCGGGGCTATATTGGCACACTCCTCAACCTGTCTGATGTTCTCTGTGTGAGGGGAGGTGGTTACCCATTCTCTTACTAGGTTCATCAAGGTCTTACACTTGGAGAGAGTTTCACTTCCACACCTATTTACCCACTGCAGACCTCTATTTTATCGGGCAAACTCACCACACTGAATGGAACCTGCTGAGGTCTTCTGCTTGGGTAAGGTGTTCCTGAGTCTCTCATCCAGCCAGCACGATAGTCCACTGTAGTCCAAGTTTCCAATTTTCCCAGTGGAAAGGCAGGACCACCAGCAGAAGTCCCAGGCAGCTCAGGCCTGTGGCCGGCTTCCTTGATGTTCCTGGAGAAAGAGCGGGCCCAGTGGCAGCAGTCCCAGCCCATTCAGGCCTGCAGCGTGCTTCCCCAATGCTCCTGGTGGTAAGGCAGGCTTCTGAGTTGTACCCAGTGGGAGGGTCCCGTGGAAAGGCAGACCCAGCAGTGAGGGTGCCAGGCAGCTGAGGCCTTCGGTGGGCTTCCACGATGTTCCTCTAATTCATTTCTTGTGGGTAGATATGTGGGAGGCACACTGGCTGTGACAGGGAGGGCAGAAAAGAAGAGAGAGTTTGCAAGAGAGGAGGAAGGAAAACTTAAGGAGAATTATAACATCCTCCTCCCCTTAAGTCAGTTCTCGAGTGGGGCACAGTGAAAACATCTCTGTGTCCCAAAATGAAAATGAAGGATATGATAGACCAGAGATCTAAAAAAAGGGATTCAAACATGTGATAGAAGCTTAGAATTTTCAAAGGGAATTAATAATTGAGTGATGAAGTAACATATATTTTTGGTGTAAAGAAGATAGAACTTGGATGTGTGGGCCACCAGTAGACTGGAATGGCCAGACCACAGTCCCTTCTGGGAAAGCAGGCTGGCAAACAAGAAGTACCAATACCCCATCCCCCATCCCACTGTAAGTAATCAGCTTATATGGAGAAACATAGGCTTTGATGATAGCTATAGAGGTGAAATGCAATTGGATGACTGTGGTGCTTTGGTGTTTCACTACCATTGCAGGTCTAGGGCCTGTGGTCTGATTATAGGTTCAGAGGATAGCAGTACACAGTGTGGCATCTAGGGGGGATCACCTTCTGAGGGTTGCAGCCATTGTTGATTCCCTATGGTCTGGTTTTGGAAGTCCTATATCATTTCCATTGTTTTGCTGGATTTTATTCTCTTTTGTTTGATTTTGTTATGTCTAATGGCATGATCAGCTATTTCAAGATAGCAAGACATATTATGGTAGCCATTTTGGATTTACTACTGTCTTGTTTTAAAGTCCTCTATTGCATTCATTGTTTTATTTTTACTGTTTCTATTGTATTCTGTTCTGTTTGATTTTTCCTATGTTTGAATTTATCTGCCGCTATTTTGAAGAAGCATTATGGTAACTATTGTTAATTTTGTAATGTTTTGATGTCCTGTAACACTTATACTGGTTTTATTGATTGGTTTTATTCTGCTTTATCCTCTTTAAAATAAAATAAAACAAAAATAAAAAAGAGGAAAGAATTTGTGCACTTTTCCCATTGCAGGAACCTAATACCCTGGCTCAGGTCTGCCAATTATCTTGCTTGTCTGTCTTCATTCATTATTTCCCCCTTTTCTCCCTTCTTTTTCTCTCCCTCCATTCTTCCTTCCTTATATCTCCCCTTGTTTCCTTCTTTTCCTTCCTCCTTCATATTTTTCTTCCTTTCTACTTCTCTTTTCCTTTCTTTCCTCCTTCCTTTCTTTGTTTCCTTTCTTCTTTCCTTTCATTTTTCTCCCTTCTTTCCTGCCTGCCTTCTTTCCTTCCTTGTTGAAGATGTGGACTTACATAAGAAACCTCCTGATTTTTAAAAGTTAACAGCTAATTCTTTTTAAACACAATGTGGGTGAGCAGAACCTGCCTTGAAGCCTTAAGTGCCCTGCAGGCTGCAGGTCTGTGGCCTCTTTTGCAGAGAAACACAAGGTCAGGAGGTGGCAAGGCTGAAGGACCAACTGCCAAGAGAGAGAACAAAGACAAGAGAGACCAAGAGAAGCACCATACAACTCCTAGCCCAAAGGCTGTTGATGAGCCATCAGAAGGTGGGCCTGAGGGAGGGGGTGCAAATCTTTAGAAGCTGCTGAGTGAAGAGTAAACAGTGACTTGTCCTTGTAACTGTGGATTTTTGTGGCCTATGATCTTGGGGAGAAAAAGCTTGTCAACTCAGAAGGAATTTTAGACCAGAAGCCCTTTGGCAGACAGAGAGCTCTATCCTCTGTTTAAGCATCTGATCACTGGCAGTTTTGTTCCATCTTCGTTTCCCTTTTGACTCTTGAACATAAGGGATTGAGCACAAACTGGCAGTGAATAATATCCCTCCCAACTTCGGGTGATTATGTGCGTTAATAATGATGAGCATGTCTATGTAATATTTGCATGAAAAACTATAGACATCTGGTGGCGTATGCTCATGTGTGTGGTGTTTGTTAGGAAACAGAAGCAAAAGCTAAATGCTGATGAAATGTGAAATCTAACTGTTCCGACTAAGACTAAAAATAAAGTCGGCAGGCTTTCTGGATTTTTGCACGCCAGCACTTTTGAACCATTCACATCCGTGACTACGTTAGGTTACCGTGGAAACGCTCCACTGTGCGTGTACAGCAAAAGGAGTACACAGTTTGTGGGCCTGGACCCTGGGGGTCCTACTACAGAATTTTGTATGTTTAGAAATATTTTGTAATAAAGCCCTTGGCATCACTTATTAGTAATAAAATGTACAATTGCCTTCATCCTCATCAACCAAGAATTTGTTTCTTATGGAAATGCATCAGTTCATTTTCAGGTAAGAGTGTGTGTGTGTGTGTGTAATTTTATCTTCCTTCAAGTGTGATGCTATAGTTAATATTTTTCTAGGTAATTATGCCTTTTTTCTAAGCTGAAGAACCAATTTGAAATTTTGAAATTTTGTGAAGACCAACTCATTTGTAGTTTTTGAGCCCCAGGTGGGAGGCAGAGACCCAGGGAAGGGTGCAGGAAGCTGGGAATTTGCAGGTGGTTTTTTTTTTTTAAACACAGATTTTTAGATAATAACTGATGTTCAGCATCACTAGTATCATGAATTCCAGGAGTCGTGGGTGTGCAAAGCTTTGTTCAGTTGTGAATTTTGTGCTGTTTCAGTGTGATTAGAGTAACATTCATATAAAGGATGTAAAAGTGCAAAGAGGATTGTGATTTTTCTTTTCATTACTTGCTCTGAGTGGCTGGGAGAGAATAACTCCCCCTGATATTTACCTTCTTGGTTCTTTTCCAAAGTGTTAATCTAAATGCCTTTGGTAGCAGAGAATGGAATGTTCTTTTCTCTTAATGGTTTTCAGCCTGTTTCAGGAAGGCCTGCAGTTTAACACTCCCTGGTGGCCTCTGTGGAGTTATCAGAAGGATATGCCTCCCAGAAACTGAAGATAGCCTGGAACTTTCTCTGCAAGTTAAGCCACTATCTCCAGATGCCCTCGCTACATGGACTGGTTGGGGGTTCAAGCTATTCTTGCAAATTGCAACTGATATGTGATGGAGCAGGGTAAGCTGGGTTCTGGGGTTTATCAGACTTATGGTGTAACACTGGCTCTGCTGTTCACTCACCAAGACCCTGTATTATTTTCGTAATTGTTCTGTGTTTTATTTTCATCTGAAAACCTGAAACACTAATACTTACTTCCTTGAAAAGATTAAAGGGTGTGGAATTATATAACATTTCCAAAAATAGCCCCTAATAAAATGAAAATGCATAAGAATGATTGATGCTTAGGTGGTGCACATTCTGTACATGATACACTATGTTGAACATTTAATATACATTTACTTCTTTTAACCTCACTATAATCCTTTCAGGTAAGTAACATTATTTCTACCATTTTTACAACTGGAAAAAAGAAAGGCTTAGAGCAGTAAATGGTCTGTGTAAGGTTAAGAAAGCCTTTTGAATAAGGGCTCAAACATAGAGCTGGCTATATTTAGGGCATTTTTTATTCTCTTAAATGAAAGGAAAGCAATATTTTTATTAATAAGAGAAGTGATGCTGATAATTAGAAAATTGGCCCTGCAATCTTTAAGAGGCTGTAATATGGGATTGGAGAGTTAAAACCAACTGAACTCTTAGGAGATTCAGACTTTTAAAATGTTTATCAGGAAAAAGATGCCATTAACAATCTAAATATGAAGAAAAAAGATAAATGACTAGCTTGGCAATTTCATATTGAAACCTGGAATCTGTTACACACCAAATGATGAAGGCATTTGTGTAAACAACTCTTACTATGGTATTTATGTGGAGGGTCTAAGTATGTGTTCTCTAAGTGTGAGGAATCATCAATGTCTCCTCTCCCTGGCATAGGGGCCAAGGTCAAGGAGAACCATCTTGGTCAGTGTTACATACACCAAAATGAGATTGGAAATATTAAGGGTTGTTGGATTTAATGCCAGAGTTGTTCATCTCATCTGTTCAAAAGATGACACATTCAAATTTTAGATAATGTGTAAGAAAACTTAAGCCAATGCATTAAGCATCAGGTTCTCCATAGATAGCTTTGCTGGGCTGCAGCACGGCCCCTAGAATGTTCTATGGTGATGTGAATATTTTATATCTTAGTCACTCATTATAGTTATTGAGCTCCTGACATGTGGCCAGTTTAACTGATAATGAACTGAGTGCTTGATATCTTTTAATTAATTAAATTTTAAATTTCACTAAATTTAGTGAAAATAGTGTCTTTCACATACAGAAACCTGAAAAATGAGGTTGAGGTATGTCGACCAGTGACTATTACTAAGGCTGCAATCTCAACATTTAGAAGAGGTACAGAAGACTATCACCTACCCCTTTGCAGACTGCAACCTTGAGAAAGTTAAACTGTTTATCTAAGCTTAGAGTAGCCATCTATAAAAAGAGGGTAATTTTAGTAAAATAACTATGAGTTTGTTGTGAGAATGGGATATTTTATATAGGGCTCTTTGGGCTTAAAACAGGGTTAGGAGGAAAATGGCCATTATTAATATTAGTAGCATTGTGACTATTATCCGTATTTTATAATTAAAAGATATGCATGTTACTACAAAAGAGGAAAGAGGAGAGAGAGAGAGAGAGAGAGATAAAGAGAGAGAATTAACTATGGTGGTTGAGGCAGATGCAGAAGGAAATACAGGAACATACTTCATACAAGGAGTGATGTTTGAGCTTCAATGGCCACAGATCATGGCTGGACAGTTGCTCAACAAGGTGACAGTGGGTGATTCAGGTTGAGGGTGGGTTTGGGTGGGTAGAGTGTTTTGAAGGCTTCTAGGTTGTTTGGGGAACTGGAGAGCCTCAAACATTGAGTGTACAGGGTCAAGTATGAGCAAGATCCTAGGACCTAACAACCACAGTGGAGCATTATTGTAAATTACAGTGATCTATCATATGGATTTATGGAGGGAAGTGAGATCAAGTTTTCATATCAAGAATAAATCTGGTTGCTGTGGAGGAGTGAATGAAGTGGGAAGGAAGCTGAAGACAGTGATGTCAGTGAGAAGGTTTGGTGTAAGATGACAAGTCTCTCAGTTAAGTCAGTGGTCATGGTCCTGGCGGAAGGGTGGATCTGAGTGGCAAGTTACAGCAAAACGTGGTAGGACTTGAGAGGAAGGGAAATTGAGGCATTCATCAATAGGAGCCAAGTTAAAGTAAACAATAACAATAGTGATCACATCGGTTGGTCTGTCCGCGAAGGTTTTCATTTTGCAATGTTTATCTCCTACTATCCTTCCATAGCCAAATGGATATCCTGAAAATTAAAAGAGAGGGTGTGCAGAAAGCAATGGGCCAAGGCCACATGAGATGCTCAGCACACATCAAGTGCAAGTGATTATCAGGACTGTTGACAGGTGATTGCTAATCCTTGTTGTTACTGACGTTGTTGAAAAGTTAAATTCAGACCTGAGAGACCAGAGGATAGAATGTTGCATAAAGAAAGCATTCAGAGGGTCCTTTACCTCAAGGGCAAAGGTATCTGGAAGACCTTGGACCATGTAGTTCATGGGCTTTACTTGTCCACATGTAAAAATCTCTAACTGTGTAGCTGATACTCTGCCCTGCCCCTTGTTTGCCTCCCTCCACTTAGCCCCAGCTTTTGGATTGTGTCTTTATTTGAACTTATTCGTAATGCATGTAGCATAATGAAAAGAATTCTGACTAGGAGTTAGGCAGTAAAGGATTTGCATATATTTCTATTAACTGGATTTATTTTCACTTGCTTGTTTGATTTAGAGAATAGGTTAAGAGAGGTAAAAAGCATTTTAGTATCTCCATTTTTTTTCTCGGTGGCCAAAATCAAGATAGTACTATCCAGCTTGTAGCATTTGTTTCATGTTGGTAATAACCTACTAAAAAAAAAAGAGGAAAAGAGACAGACAGAGATATCCGAAGATTGAGATTTAATTTTGTTCTGTTTTGTGGAATGTCTATGGCTTATACAACCCTAAGATTTTGGTAGTAACCTGACACAGGAATCCAAATGAAACTAATCATGTTTAAAACAGCCTTCAAGGCAACTTGCTTTAAAACTCATTAGCCAGAGATAGTGGACAAGGAGGCTGGATACACACTTCCAGGCTCAGAGCTTAAATGTGCTCCCCAGGATCAGCTCTTGAGCGCTTACTCCTGGTACCCTTCTCTCAGATGGACAGGGCTGACAAACCTTTTATTGGATGGTTTTCTCAGTTCTGGACTGGAATAAGTCTGACAGTCACTGTAGTCTTGGCAGCTATGCCTCAGTGGGCAGGTGGTGTCAAAGTGGGTATTTTTTTAAATTCAATTTCAGAAGCTTTAGATTCAGGATGAGGAGCCTTATAAAGGGCTTCAACACTATCTCAAAATCATTACTGTTTTTAGGGGGTAGGTTGCTTTCCTTTCCTACCACGGTAGCATTTAGTCACTTAGGGCATCTTCTGAGAAGTTACTGATTAGGTGATATGAGGGAGTGAACCAGTCCATAAAAATTCCTTTGCAAGTACTTTTTAAAAGAACTTCCAATATTTTGGCTACTTCTTCTCATTTTAGCTTTAATTATAGGAACATTTTAAATAATCACTTAATTTTCTCTCTGCTTTCCTTTCTTTTTTATTTTTACCTTATAATTTTATTAGTACATGTTTGCAGTGTAGCACGATTACATTCATTGAAGGAAGTTGGTGCATGTACATAAACATCTTAGCTCTTTTACTTCCTCTTCTTGACTCTTCCCCTCTCCATCTCTAGATATCCTTCTCATTTGCAAAAGATCTCTCTCTTTGTTTACTATCATCCATCCTTTTTTTCCACTATACTTTGTGTTGCTCACGTAAGAGAAACTATGCAATATTTAAGTTTATGTGTCTGTTTCACTTAACATTATGGTCTCAAGGTGCATCCATTGTCCTATGGATGACTTTAGTTTATCATTCTTTATGGCAGCATAGCACTCCCTTGTGCATAAACACATTTTCTTGGTTCAACTGTTGATTGACATATAGGCCATATCCAAGATTTAGCTATTATGTGTTCTGCTTCTATAAATATAAATGTGTATGTATCACTGTAAGTATTATGTCTTTAGAACTTTCAAAAAGATACTCAGAATGAGGATAGCTGAGTCAAATAGAATCCTATTTTTAGTTTTGATGAATCTTCATACTGATTTTCATAGTGGTTGTACTAGTTTACGTTTCCACCAAAAAGCAGAAGTGTTCCTTTTTGCCGATAGACTTACTAGCATTTGTTATTATTTGATTTCTTCAATATAGCCATTCTTTCTATAGTAAGATAAAATCTCAGCATTGTTTTAATTTGCATCCTCCTAATGGCTAGAGATGTTGGACATTTTTTCACGTATTTATTGGGCATTTGTACTTCTTCTGAGATGTTTCTTCTCTTAAGTACAGTTCAGGGGCTGGGGGTTTAGCTCAGCAGTGTAAGTGCCTGCTTGGCAAACGTGAGGTTGTGGGTTTGATCCCTGGTACAAAAAAAAAAGTTAAGTAAAGTTCATTGAACACAGTATAGTACAATGATTTATGGTCAGTGGTTAGCACATTCTTTGCTAACCTGATACAGATTTCAAGAGGGAAGCATGTGAATTCTTGGAATAGACATCCCTGCATAATGAGGTTAGTTTCTGAATTACTATGACTGTGTTCCTTGGTATCTTTTTCAAAACTTGCGTTGCTTTCCCCCACTAGACATATGGCATCTGATTTCCCTTCTGTTTATCAACTTCCAACAAACTTCTTCTGATCTGTGACTTCTAATCTGATTCCCAGTGTGAAACTAGATTATTAATTCTCAATATAATTGTTTTAAATGTACAAACACTTTGAGGGAGAGTGTGGAGGGCAAACTTCCCTGGGTCAAAGTGCTGGAATCTAGAGGATCTCTTTTGTGAGATAGTCTCTAATCATTCAGAAACTTGGCTATGTTTTGTTCATTGTGGCTATGGTTAAATGGTGGTTACCGTCCCAAATTCACGTTGAAATTTTATCCACAAAACAACTGGATTAAGAGGTGTGGCCTTTCAGAACTTACCATTCTGTGATGATCTTAACTGTCCACTTGACTGACTTGAGAGGCAAACTTCTGGGTGTGTCTTGGTAGGCCATGATATCAGGTCCCCAAATACTTTTTTTTCTGGATCTTCTCCTGTGCTTTTATTCCTTGTTGCTATTCCTCCACTATGCCCTTTTACATGATGTTTATGCCTTAAAGCCACCAAACCATGGTTGAAATCCCTAAAATTGTGAGCCTAAATAAAGTTTTTCTCCTTTAAATTGTGCATATTGTGAGTTTTGCCTCAGAAATGGAAAGGTGATTAAAATGCATCATTATAGTAGGGCATAAAGTGGCAGGGAGCTCAGCAACAAGACACCACCTTGAAGCAGAGATCAGTCCCATCAGATGTCCTGATGCTTTGATCTTGGCCTTCTTGGTCAAATGGATGGCAGAAACGACCAGAATTTTGTCATGTTCACTTGGCTAGATTAATACTCCAATAGGACTGAGATAGGACTTGAGATAGGACTGAGAGTTGCTGTTGAATAGGTTAGACTAGGTCATGTGAATATTGGTTGAGTTGTGTCTAAATAGGTGGGAGGGCTTGGCTCATCGGGTGAAATTGAAGTCCTGTCAATAAACAGAAGTAGATACTGATAGATAAAACAGCAGGGGTTCAATTCACTCTTCTCTTCCTTTCATTATAGGACAAAACTGCAAAATTCTGAAGGATTATCTTCCATGTTTGCCTTAAACTACCATTGAAAGTTTAGCAGCACTTTATGAGCTCAAAGAAACCACATCAGAGTCTACAAAGCCATTCCAACCACTTTTTTTCCTGTTTAGATGAAAGACAGTGAACTCTTTGGCTGATCTTAATACACACATCAATTAATTTAATTGACTTAAGGGTTGTTCTTACATAAAATACTACTCTTTGGATTGTTTTAAAAGACATCAATTTGTCATTAAAAGAGAAAATACTGTACAGTAGCTTTAAATATTTTCCTTCCAATTCCTTTAATGTCTGTTTTGCTAAACGCTTAGCAACAGAAGCCTGGCTTGAGTAAGGGCTTCTTTGCTAAAATAAAAACAATCTGAAATTTAGATGTGTCTAGAGCCATCATGACAGTGTAAATTAATTAGCCACACTGAACCTGAATCAGTAGTGCCTCTAAATTGATCTTTCTTTTATACCACTCTTTTCTAAAGCATATTCACACTCGAAGGTAGTCATTCCGGTTACTACTTCTCTTTTTCAAGCCAAAATCACAGTCAGTAGGAGATCCTATTTATTTTTACAGTTAATAATTTATTAATAAATATTGGACTTTGGACTTTGTGCCAGAGGCCAAGCTAAGGGCTAACTGCCAAAGGTGAGGATATGAAAATAAAAATAAATAAGAGATTATCCCTATCCTAAGAGGGTTCACATTTTTTGGGGGAAGTATATATATATATATATATATATATATATATATAGTGAAATTATACAATATCAAACAATGAGCAATGTTATGAAGCAGGGTAGTTTTCAGCACCAAAATATAAGCACAAATAGAGTTATGTAGAGGTAGCACTTTATGCTGCATGACAGATGCATCTGAGAAAAATTTCTGAATGGAAGGAGATGGAATAACAGTGTCTTGTGGGTCTGTGTTCCATTGTAAAATGTTATATATCTTTCTACTGCTTCATGGAGGTATTCATAGAATGTAAAACTCACTTCTTTTAAGTGTACGAGTCAATGGTTTTTAGGGTAATATACAGAGTTGTGTAACCAGCATCATAATAAAATTTTATAACATTTTCATGCCTTAAAAGACTCTCAATTTTCAATTAAGTATTGTTTCTATTCCTTGCTCCTATACCACTAGAAATTTATTAACTTTGTATGATTTCCTTTTTCTTCTCAGCTTATGGATAAATTAAATTCCACAATATGGAGTGTTGATGTCTAGTTTTTTCACTTAATATGATGATTCTGAGGTCACTCTATGCAGCAGTATGTATCATCTCTTTTTTTTCCCTATTTTTGAATGACATTTACTGTTTAGACCGACTATATTCTATGTATCCGTCATTAGCTGATGCATACTTCGGTGGTTGCCACTTTCTGGCTACTGTGAATAATGCTGTTATGAATATTCATAGCCAAGTTTTTCTGTGTGGATATATGTTTTCACATCTCTGTTGAGTAGATACTTCAGAGTACACTTGCTAGAACATATGGCAAACTTATGTTCAACTTTTAAAGAAATTGCTTGTCTTCCAAAGTGGCTGTGTCACTTTGTACCCCCACCAGTGCTGTCTGAGGCAGAATACTATCCACCTTACTTCACTGAATTATCATGTGAGCTCGATGAGGAAGAGGATCAGATGAAAAAAGACAGGTAGGTTGCCTTACCCAAGGTTATCAATCACATAATGTTAGAGCCTGAGTTTTAACCAAGATTTAGATGATTTTAAAGTATTGTGTTTCCCTCATGCCACGAATCCAGGATTTTGAAGTAATCTTTTAAAAGAAGGCTTCCAAATCCAGGCTTAAAATAAAATAAAGACTGAGTAATAATGCCTGCCATGGGCAAAGGTATCAGGTCTATGGCACCTGGCTGCCAATGCTGATCACAGACTGGAGCATACATCCTAGTACTCTGCAATAATATGTGATTCTGTCCTCAATTTCACATCAACATTACTGAAACTAAACTCAAGATTATTTTAGTATAATTCTCATCTCAGCCCTTCAAGCCCAAAGGATACAGTGCTTTAGAGTTTTTTGTGTACTTTCTGTGTCTCCCATGAGGCTCAACTGCTAGAAAGATGCTCTATTTTACTCAGTATCCCTATAAACTAATAGAGTTCCAGGGGTGGAAGTGATGCCCAAGGAATGTCGCTTTATTTGAAAGAATCTAAGAATAAAAGTGAGCATAAATGTACACATTTTTTGCCATTTTAAGTATGGTAAAGCAAGAGATGGAGACTTGGAATAATGAACCACATCTCAGGAACCAAAGAAAGATGGAGGGAAACCTTGAGTCCCCAAATTTCTCAATCAGTGAGGTCCAGCTCATGACTTGAAAGAAACTGGCCTCTTCCTGTGACTTGCTGAATGATTAATATGGCCCATTAGATTCTGCTGAACCTGGAGTGTACTGAGGCAGAGGCTCTCTCTTGGTTTATAAGGAGCAAGCCATGGTTTTTGTGGTGTGCAGAGAAGAAATTACTGCATGGAGTTTTTTACAGCAATACTTAAACAAAAAAACTAATAAGATAAAATCTGGACCTAATGCAGTTGGTCAGTGGGGTGGCCCATGAGCACCATATAATTTTATGATCAACAAAGAAGGACCCAAAATAATATAATTCCTCCAGCAAGCTAACAGAGCATACTTTCCTTTCTCTCTCTCATTCCTCTCTGTCATCACAAAGTCAAAAGAAAATATGCTAATAGTAGTCAGCACTAATTGATAAAATGGGTGTATGACCTTTTTTCTCTGTTATTTTCAAAATGTTCATAAAGAAGAATCATTAAAAATGGCCAAAATAAATATTAAAGATTTGATAACCCTTTCAGTGGGGGGTTTCTATCAGTAGAAATGTGCAAAAGGCAAGAGGACGGGCAGTGGGAAGGACGCTTCCTTCCCATCACTGCTGTGAAAGTCTGAAGGCAGACAGCCTCCCTCATCCAGTGAGGTCTCGAGTCGCACAGGTGAGGGTAGAGGAGTGACTTGCTCTGTGGAGAACCTGCATGGTGAACTCAAGAGGTTCAGAGGCAGGATGTTTGGATTCGTAGACTGTAGAATGAGATGGGGTGTCGTGAGGCAAGCATACAGGTGCAGATCACTCTGGTGGGACCTCATCTCCTCAGGACTTTTGGAAGATCAGGCAATGTTGTAGTTTTAAAGTTTTATTTTATTATTTTAGTTTACTTTTTGAGACAGTCTTCTGTGTTATCCAAACTGGTCTCAAAGTCCAGGGCTCACATGACTCTCCTTCATCCTCCTCATAGCTGGGATTATAGTTATGTAAACTGCTTCTATTGATATTTAATATTATGTCAAACATACAGAAGAGTTGTAAGAAAGCACAAGGGTACCCTTTACCTAACTCTTTACTTTTGGTTCAAGTATCTCCTTTATAAAACATTGGCATTTTGTCCTCTTTGCCTTATATCTATTTGTCTGTGTATGCGTATGTACATACATACATTTTTAAGTGTGTCTTAGGGTCTGTGGCAGATTGGTTCCCAGACCATTCCAAAATCTAGACATGTTCAAGTCCACAAAAAATGGTATTTTCAAATGACCTATACACATCCTCCTGTATAATTTAAATCATCCCTAGCTTATTTATAAAATCAATTACAGTGAGAATGTTAAGTAGATAGTTGTTTACTATACAGTTCAGGGACTAATGACAAGGAGAAAGTCTGTACATGTTCAATACAGATGTAAAATTTTTTGTGTTCTCAGTCCATGGTTGACTGAATCCACAGATGCAGAACCTGTGAATATGGAGAACCAACTGTATATACAAATGTCAAACATGTGGGGATATATATATATATATATATGTATATACACATATATAATTCAGTTTTATATATATTTTATAATATATATAGTTTTATAATATATACCATATAAACATTATATATAAAGTTCTACAATATAAAACATAAGCATTTATCTATCTATCTACCTACCTATCTATCTACAATCTACTTACCTAGCTAATTAACATACCATTTTCTTCCTGAATTGTTTGGAGTAATTGGATTATCATGCTCTTTTGTTTAAATTCCTCGATGCTCATTTACTAAAAATGAGGCTATTTTATTACATCACATAACACAAAGATTAAAAAATAAGGAAATTTGAGTTTGATGTATGTTATTTAATCCACAGTCTTCATTTAAATGCTAGCAATTATTCAGTGTGTGGGTGTTGTTCTCTCCTGGATTACACTTTAGTCTCTAATCTGGAACATTCCTTCAGGTTATCCTTTCTTTTCTTGATCTTGATGTTTTAGAAGGTTAGTGGTTAATTGTTTGTAGAAAACCTGTCACGTCAGAGTGCTCTGATATTTTCTCCTAACAGAGCTCATGGGAGCTCTCTACCTCCCTACATACCACCCAGAGTGACACTGTGTCCTTCTCAGTGCCATCAGGTTGTAGTTTGTTGGGGTCTTGGTGATACTAACTTTGACCATTTAGTCGAGTTGGTCACTACTAGGTTACCTTCTAATGAAGTTACTATTGCACCCTTTTTAATTAGAAATTATTGACAGTACATAATATCCCATCTTTCATCAATCTTTCATTCTCCAATATTAACATTGTCTGGCAGTTTATGTCATTCTTTCCATATTCACTGTTCTGCAATATAATATGTGTATAATTTGAATCAATATTTCCTGAAAGGTTTGGGTGTTCAGAGGTAGGGCTTTTGGAGGGTCATTAGATCATGGAATATTAACCTCGTCAACACTGATAAGTTCATACCTGAATGTCCTGTTAGAAGGCAGACTGGGTGGAGGAAGTAGGTCACTGGAAATGTGACCTGAAAGTGTACATTCTTGTTCCCAACCACTTTCTCTCTTGTCTCTGTCTCTGTCTATGTCTATGTCTATGTCTCTCTTTCTCTCTGGTTCTGGATCTTTCCACTCACTTTGCTTCCATGAATGAGTAGTTTTTCTGCCACAGTGAGTTTAGCAGCTTATCTTTGTCATGCTCTTCAGCCATTGGTGTTTCTGCCTGCAAGCCAGCCAATCACACACTGAAATCGCTGAGCCAAACTAAACCTCTCTTCCTTTAAATTGTTTTTATTCAGGATTTGGTCACAATGATAAAAGTTGACTAGTAAATAAGGTAAGGAATGTTTTTCTTCTCCATCACTGAATTTATAAATATCATATAGATTCACTGATTATTATTTTATTTAATGCATCATAATGGATTCCTATAATTTTTATTTGGATACCACATTGTCTGATATTTGGCTTATTTACAGGATTTTAGCCCTTTTGCCATGGACAATTGGAAACATCTTGCAAGGTTTTAGACAGAAGGCTATAAAAAGTAGACCAACTCTGACAATTTAGTCCAATTAAAGCAGAGAAAGCAGTTGAAGGAAATTACATTTTTAAGTTATTTTTGTCTTTATATTATTGTAGTAAGAACATTTAATATGATATCTACTCTCATAACAGTTTAAATGTACAGTACAGTATTCTTAACTATAGGCAGAGTGTTATGCTGCAGATCTCTCAAACTTTTTCACCTTGCATAAATGAAATTTTACACTCATTGAACAGCAATTCCTCAGTCTGCTTCATTTCTGGCCCTGGTAACTGCCATTCAACTCTTTCTCTGAGTTAAATATGGTAGATAGCTCATGTAAATGGAATCTGGGTCTTTTGTGGCTGGCTGATCATAAATGTCTCAAGAGTTCATCTTCGTTATACTATGTGTCAGAATTTTCTTCCTTTTAAAGGCAGAATAATATTTCATTTCATGCACTGTGACAATTAAGCATGATTGTGTCAACTAATTGGCCAAGGAAATTAGTGGAACACACTTTTGGGTGTGTCTGGGCCATGCAAATGTGGCCTTTCGTGGTATATCTGGGTGCTCTCCTTTTCCTCTCTGGCATTGTTCCCCTCCTCTGTTTCCTGACTGCCATGCACTAAGAAACTTTGAGCCACCACACTATTCTGCCAGGATGTTTCTGCCTTGGACTCAGCTGACCATGGACAAAAACTCCTGAAAATGTGAACCAAACTCTCTTCCTTCTAGTTATGGACATAAACTATTGTATCCAGCAAAAGCAAAGCAGACTAATGTGCACATCTACCACATTATGCTTATCCATTTATCCTTCAGTGAATATTTAGATTGCTTGTAAGTTTTACTTACTGCAAATAATACTGGTACAGACAGGTTATAACGCCCTCTTAAAGCTCTTATTTTCTTTCTTCTCCTCCTTCTCCTTCATCTTCCTTCTTCTCCTCCTCTTCCTCCTGTTCCTCTTCCTCCTCCTTCTTTTGGCTATGTACTTCAAAGTAAGATTTCTACATCATATGGTAACACTACTTTTAATTTTTTGAGGAATCTCTATACTGTTTTCCATATCAGCTATATCATTTTATATACTCACTAGTACTGCACAAATTTTCTAATATTTCCATATCCTTCTAAACACATACTGCCTTTTAAAATCTTTTAATAACCATTATAAAAAGTATGGGGTAATATCTTCTGTGGTTTTCACTTTTGTTTCCCTAATACTACATATCTTTTCATTATACATCTTGGTCTTTTGCAGAAATGTCTATTCAAGCCCTTTGTCCCTTTTTAGTTAAATTGTTAGTTTTTTCTAATGGAGTGCAGAGTAGCTTATATATTTTGGAAATTAACTCCATGTCTGGTATATAGCTTGCAAATATCCTTTCCAATTCTGTAGACTTCCTTCTACTCTGTTGATGGTTTCCTTTGCTATACAGAACCTTTTTAGGTTGGAGCTAGTCCTACTTGTTGGTTTTGTTGCTTGTAGTTTCGGTGTGATCTTCATTAATTCACTGACCAAACCAATATAACAAAATTCCCATGTTTTCTTCTTGGAGTTTTGCAGTTTCAACTCTCATGTTCATGCCTCTAATCTACATTGAGTTGATTTTTCTTTATAATGTAAGATAAGTGTTCAAATTCACTCTCTTGCATATGGATATGAAGGGAGGACTGTATAAAATCTACATTATGTGGGAGTAATATAGTGGTAGTTCTTCTTTTACCCTGCTGTATGTGTGATTCTTGTTCTTTGTGTCCCTACCTTGTCTGTGTGCCTGTGTTCTTTTGTTTCTCTGAGTAGGTCACTGTCTCTCTTTTATGTGAATCTATCGTTTCTTTAACAGTGTGTACTCTCCCCCCACAAACATTGTACCCTGATGCCTTTGGAAATCCTCTGAAATGCTTTTCCTTTTACTATGGTAATAAGCCTTCAAACAGATAATTGAATTCAGATATTAAATACTGTAAGCACTATCATTTAGCTTCTGATGAAAATGTGCATATTGCGTTTGAAATGACAAAAAAGTAGTGAATCAAAACAAGATTTTTTTACTTCCTTCTGTGAAGTCTTTGTGTGGAATAACTCAATCTCTTTTAGGCTGCATTCTCTGTGATGTGGGAAATAGAACCAGGGCTATTATGCACTGATAAGATGTGGTTTCCAATTCTGCAGCACTGTGGGAATCTGCTCCATTGTAGGTTTTATCACCTTTCGATTTGCCAACTATTTCTAGAAGAGAAAGCATGATGGTCATGGTGGGAGACAATGCAGGAGAAGGACATGAGATCTGGAGTGATCCATCCACTCACTCATTCATTCAGACAATGTTTATTGATCACACATGCTGGACACTCGGTTTTGTGCAGTGAACATAATATCTGAAAAGACCCACTTTACACAGTTTTCTAAAGTGGCTTCTGCTACAGGGTAGGGGTTTTCTTTTTTCTTTGGCTTTCTTTCTTTCTTTCTTTCTTTCTTTCTTTCTTTCTTTCTTTCTTTCTTTCTTTGTCAAGTCACCCAGCCTCCCTGCTTTTGCTTTAAGGAGCTCTGTCATGCTACAAATAATACTGAAGGCATAGCAAGAACTCCCATGTGGTATATTGGACCATGTTTTCTTATTGCTTCCATAAAACCCCAAGTGGGAATCTTACCACTTTATCTCCTTTTTCTGCTAGTTTGACGATGGATCTATGTGCAATGGTGACTGTGAGCTAAACTTTGTAGGCTTCTACCCTAAAGAGGCTGTGTATCTGTAATTTTTACTGTTTTAAGTACATAAAATATCAATAGATGCTACATGCTTTCTCAAGACAGTAGAAGGTATTAGAGGGAAAAGAGAGACATTTCTGTGGCGATCTGTTTATTCTTCTCTCTCCTGAGGGTGTTTGTGTCCTATTTCCTTTAATAAAATGCAAGTATTTAAGCCAACTGTGGTGGTCCACACCTGTAATCTCATTACTATGAGAAGTGGAGGCGGGAGGACCACACATTCAAGCCCAGCCCAGGCAACTAGGCAAGATCCTATCTCAAAATTAAGAAGGGGTTTGAGAATGTAGCTCCATGAAAAGTTCTGTCATCAGCACTAGATCTAGTACTAGCAATCATCAGTACTAGAAAAGGCAAGAGAAGAAAACAAGGGTTGATAAAAGCAAAGAAAAGCAGATGTTAATACATGAAGGCTGGGAGAGTATAAAACTGAGAAAGCACTGCAGATTGGGATCATAGTTGGTATCAGTATCAGGCTGAGAAAAAAATGTATGTTCAGAAATAAACAAGAGAATTTGTACTGTCCTATTTGTAGCTCATCTGTGGAGTAAAAAATACTAAAGCATTCCATATAAATCTCAGGCAAATTGAACTTTGTTCCTCTTCTAGCCTCTGGGGTACAAATGATCTAGTGCTCTATGGCAGAGACTGCTGCATGTTTCACAGTATCTTCTCTCTCTTTTATTCTTCCTTCGTGAAATAATTTTGATCTGCAGCTAAGCACAAGATTGTTGAACTAGAAATTCACTTTTAAAAATCTCCCTTATAGCTGAATGTGTCTGTAGCTATAACCTAGCCAAAGAGCCATAGATAATAGAAATATCCTGCAGGTCTTCTGGAACATCTTCTTTAAAGAGAGGAGCTTGTGTTCACATTCTGGGGGGTGGAAACCCAGTTGTAATGGTAGGAGCAGAGACCTCCCTCTAGCATTATGAAATCTATATGCTGAGGATGGGGAAATAACACAACAGAATGAGGTTAAGTCTGAAACTGTGAGCTTCTATGCCAGTTTTGACTTGCCTCTGGACTATTTTTATGTGAAATGGAAATAAACTTGTTTCCTTTATTCCTTCTTCCTTTCTTTCTCCCTTGCTTCCTTCTCTCCTTTCTCCCTCCCTTCCTCCTTCTGCCCTTCCCCAGTCTTTTTATTTTGTTATATATAACCAAACCCCTCAACACATGTTTATTTTAAACCAAAAGAAACAGCCCAGAGAGAGTGTGTAACTTATTCAGGGTCTCAGTGTCAGGGTGTGATGACAATCCAGCTTCCCTGGAAGGAAAATCATCTCAAGTTGCTTCTCCTCAGTTCTAGGTACAATATAAAAATAGAAAGCGTAGGACAATTAGTTCTATATTACTGAGGTTATTGGAGGTTCATGAGCAAAGTATATATAGGTAATTCTGAAGGAATGTATTCAATCTCTTTTGGATATTCTGGGACTTGTGAAAGTTTAAAAATGAGTAGAATTCTTTCTCATTTTGCTTTTTGTTTTAAAGAATGAAGTAAGACAAATTGAGAGATTAGTCCATCAGCCAATATTGATTTCCTTGAAAATGGCTGGTGCTGAACAATTACACCTACTGACTGCTTGATGTAACAAGTTGTGAGTTGAAATGAAGTGGAATAAGTTGGTTTTAGTTGGAGTCCCAGGGGTGCATGTACTTGTAGAGTTGAGTGGAGTTCATAATGGTGCTTTTAGGGACAATTCCTTTGGAAGTTTGGGCTAGATGAAGCAGGGGCCTACGAGGCCTCTTGGATATATACAGACAATTAAAAGGCTTTCCTGCTGAATTGGTCTTCTATTCATGTGGTGAAGCCATTCTTTCTTATTCAAAGATTTTGCTTTTAAATCATGAAATGGTTTATAAAATAGGAATGCATTTCATATCACAGATCAATGTGTGAAAATATCAGAACCGGTAATGATGGACTTAATGGGAAACAATAAAATTAAATGTTTTCTGACTCAGGATACATTTTTAGAGTCAGTGCACAATTTAAAACATCTTAAGTGACCTAGAGGGCTGCAATTGGAATCCTTCAAGTTCCCCGAAACATGAGTTAGGACAGTGAATTGGAACTATTCTGTTTAAATATCATGTCCTCCAGGAAGCCTGCCAAGATAGGCCAGTCTTGTCTACTCCTCCCTCCCACAGGCTCCTTGGTAGTTTTACTCTTAGACTATGTATTGCAGTATACTAAAGTGGTATCTGTCAAGCCTTTACTATGAGCCACAACACTAAACCATCTATTCTCCCCTCACCACAAAAGTATACGATAGTATTTTTCATTATTACTATTTTTATTATCACTATTTTGCAAGTATTTACAGTCTCTCAATGACTTACTTAGGGTCAAACAGCAAATAAATATAAAAGACAGATTTAAACCTACACATTTTGCTTCCTACCCAATTAATAACAATGAAAACTTACTGAAATAAAGAAAAATTCAGAAAACTGGAGAGCAGTGCACAATATACAATTTAGTTATGTTTGTCAAAACCTTTCAAATGTACATAACCTGTGAGTAATCATTTCTAATTCTAAGAATTTAAACTAAGAAAATGGTTGGAAATGCTGCAATTGTTTTGAAGATAAAGAATAAACAGAAGATGATGTTTGACAGTAAAAAGATTAAATTAGAATATACACAGTGTCAGTTGTGCATTTGCAGTTTTTAGTTCTAAAATGCAGCTAGAATTCATACTCACCTAAACAAAGGTGACCTCTAAGAGAAAGGAAGCTGCAAGAATTAGCAGCGCAACTGAATCGTGAGGATTTCCTTGCCTTGAAGTTCTCTGAACGTTTTCTAGTGCCTGCAGTGCAGTTCAGGTATTAACTTCACGTGGCTGTTTAGCACTATCCTACCTATGTGCAGGAGGATAACAAAACGCTGATGTCCTTTTGCCGATTTCCTGATCCCATGACCTTGGCCACCCTCTTAGCCTTGCACAGTGGTCTCAGGCCATCACTGCCTTTCTGATGTGCATTTTCTTCTCTGCCTTTGCCTCAAAGCTCAATAATGAGGAATCCAGGATAGAGTAATTAGACTCAATGTGATTGAGGTGACTGCCAATTATGCTGATGGAACTGGAGTCTTATTAGACTAATAAGGTTTGCTAAATTGGACTTGGGGTTCTTAGTGATGTGAGTATTCCTGCAAGAAGTTGCCCAAGTGTTTAAAATGAGTTTACCAAGGAAAAATGTTCACCTTGGATGAAGCTGAGTGGGCTTTGGGTCCAGGCAGAAGTGGGTTTACACTCAAATCCTGCCACTCTCAGCTATTTGACCACAGGCAAAAGTTGAGCCTTTCATAGTCCCCAGACTCATCTGTAAAATGGAAGCATTAATTTCCAACCACCTGAAAAGATTATGGTGATAACTAAGTAAATAAAAGCCACCTCAACAGTTGATGTTTTATATGAATTATCTTGTAATGCTTACTATGGGCATGGTTAGTTAAACACGCTACACTGACACAGTAAACAATAGAATATATCTAATCATATTATAATTAAAAATATCTTATAATCTTGGAAAGCTTTGGAGAGAGAGAGGTGCTCCTATGAATCTCATTCCCAACATTGACAAATGCTGACAATTTAACTGCACTTGACCTCTGTTTCTCTTTAAAAGAAAATAAAAATAATAATAAGATGAGGTATCCCTTGCGATATCATAAAGAGCAAACCAACTACTATTTGAAAGCATTTATTCCAGTGCCTACTTTAGGGAAGGAATTTACTATTTGTGGTGAGACCAATTATTTTCATCTGAACTTGACATAATTATTTTCATCTGAACCTGAAATATAGTAGTAGTGCAAGTTCCAACTTGAAGTTACTCAAACATGTAAGTCATCTATATTTGGACCATGGTAGTATTCACAGTATCTGTAATTCTATGCATAAGAATTCTTTTAGAAATATTTCAGTCAAATAAGCTTTAAGATTTTTTTTCATGTAATACCTAAATCTAGGTTTAGTTAGACCCAGAAGTTAAAGCCTTATCAATAACAACCTCCCTCTTCCTCTCTTGACTCCATCTTTGATTATGTCTTACCATGTGAATCTTAGCGCTCCAAATGGGAAGATATATTACCTCATGCACTGTTCAGCTATTAATTGCAGAAAATACTCTGGTTAACTTCTGCTTAAATTCATTCATTTTTAAAATTTTAAAATAAAAATAGAGAATGAGAATATGATTTATTTCACTTGTGAGTATGGTCTCAAATTGCATCCATTTGCCTATAAAAGCCCTGAGTTTACCCTTTTTTATAGCTGAGTAGTACTCCATTGTATAAAAACATCACATTTCTTTTATTCATTATTTGGTTTATGTGTATTTGGATTTTTTTCCAAGATTTTGCTATTACAAATTGTGTTGCTATAAACATCGGTGTACATACAGTACTGTGGTATGATGTTTTCAATTCTTCTGGGAAGTACACAGAATGGGAATAGCTACATTGAATGAGACCTTCAAATCCAGTTTTTTTTGAGCAATCACCACACTGATTTCTACAGTGGCTGCACCAGTCTACACTTCCACCAACATTGGAGAAGGGTTCCTTTTTCCCCACATCCCCACCAGCATTTGTTATTGGTTGATTTCTTGATGATAGCCATTCTTTCTGGAGTGACATGGAATCTCAGTGTTGTTTTAATTTGTATTTCTTGAATGACCAATTATGTTGAACATTTTTTTCATATATTAATTTGCCATTTGTTTTTCCTTATCTGAGAAGTATGTATTTGCCTCAGATGCTACTGTGATAAAATCAGCATGGTACTGGCAAAAATACAGACCTGAAGATCAATGGAATAGATTAGAAGATACATGCACATTACAAAGACAATCAGATACCTTATTTTTGACAAAGGTGCCAAACATATTCACTGGAAGGAAGATAGCCTCCTTAATAAATGATGCTGGAAAAATTGACTTTCTGTACGCTGCAGACTAAAAGTAGACACATATCTATCACCATGCAATAAACTAAAGTCAAAATGGATCGAAGATCTAAATATTAAAACAGAGACACTAAATTCATGTGAAGAAAAGGTAGGTAGAAATCTTGAATACATAGGTGTAGGCATACAGTTCACAACCAAAACAGAAACTGTACAGGAAGTACTTCAAAGAATCAACAACTGGGATATGATCTTATTGAAAAATTTTTGCACATCAAAAGAAATCAACAGAGTGAAAACACAACTCACAGAATGGGAAAAAAATTTTAGTCAAATGTCCCTCAGACAAAGAACTTTTATCTAGGATATATAAACAATTGAAAAAAATCAGGCCCCCCAAATTCAAAGACCCAATCCAAAACATTCAGTCAATTTGAAAGATTCTTATAGGGGTGGGGGTGGGATGTGACTAACATTGCTGTCCCTACATACAGTGCTGAAAACTTTCCACCACATTCAGCTCAGTCACCTCTACATCATCCTGCACTGCATTATCTCTCTTTGTGCCTGTCATAGAAAGTCCTAGCCCAACAACATCCAGCCTGCTCCTCTAAGAATTTCCTGTTGTTTGATATTGTTCTGACAATAGGAATTAAGGAGAGAATGGGGGTGTATCTCTGGCATGCAGTGTTGAAATTTAGCAGTAGAAAGAGAATGTTCACTTATTCTATAAGTAATTAGCTATCTATTATGCTTTTGCAAGTCTTTTTCTAGACCGATGTTTAAGAAACAAAGACTAATCACTGGTTCTGTGGGACTTTCATATATAGAGTGACAAAAGTTACGAAAATGACCAAAACTGATTGTAAGGAGTTTACAAGCAGTTAGTAGAAGACAAATGAATCAACTAGAGCTGTGTTTGGAGCAATTAAGGTTTTGTACTTACTCTCCTGGGTCCTACAAGATGGGTAGAGGTCAATTGTCATATCAAAACCATTCTGTCTGTTCGGTCGCCCTCAAATCTTTGGTCTCTTGTATACATTTGAAGAGCTGATTCATAGAAGGTCTACAGATGCCCTGGCTGTACAAAGGAATCTTCTGCTTGGTCATATCGAAAAGTCAAGAAGAAGAAAATTTCTCTTTAAAAATTATGGAAAAAAGAGAAAAACAATAAAAGAAAATGAAAGAAGAAGCAAAAGAAGGAAAAATTTGTTTACCCAGTGCCTGTTTCTCAGTGAGAAGAGATAGAACTGCCAATAATTGAGCAAGGCTCTGTGATGATATAGATTAAACCAGAAGGGCCAACAGTAAACAAGATGAACTTCAAAAGAGCAGCGTCTCTGCTCTCTGGGGACCTCCATTAACGAGTCACCAGATAGGCAATTACTGTACAGTTCTTGTAATGACCGGGATCAAACGCAAGCATTCTGCACAGTAGGCAGTCAGAAAGCAGGCAGACAAAAACTGTGAAAATATGCTATTAAATCTTAATTATTCTTCAAAGGAAAACAAGCACGACCAGGGGGCAGAGAAGGAAGGACTATTCTGAGCTTCACCAATGCCTGGGGCTCAGGGCAGTAGTACAGCTACTGTTTCAACTCTCATATTTGCTTAAAACTAAATATCTCATTCAGGCTTCTGAATGGGGCTGGGAAATTCAGTTTACATAAGCATCTAAATTTCTTGGACCTTGTATATCTTCATCTGGAATATATGAAGGCAGTAGTATTGGGCCAGATTTGGAACATAAGATGTAAATAAAAATGACTGTTTTTTATTATTTGTATGGCTCAAAACAAATATGTCACCATCTAGGGTTACCCTCTGATAACACTTGAATTCAGAATAGTTTCTTAATGCATTTGGAATTGATAACATGTCATTAATTCACAAGCATCAAGTGTCATGCTTGTCATGTGTCATCTCCCTCAGGCATACATCTGAGATACCCTTCAGATGGTGTGTGGAAGCCATTATATTCCAACCTTACTATGTGGCACTAATTAAATGGAAGATTTGAAGAATGCAAAATGTATTGATTTTGAATGCTAATTTAGAGTTCTGTATATATGTATGTTATGTGTTTCTGTGCATTGGTAAGAGAGATGAATGTTTTCCAGAATTTACAGATTTAGTTATCATTTTGATTACTAAGCATTATAGTTTGAAAATTCTGTATCTATAGGAAAGGTTGGGCTGGTATTAATTGCATTGGAAGTATGATGTAAAATATGAAGTACATACAATTTTAAATTTTGTAATAGCTACATTTACAAAGGAAAAAAAGAAACTGGTAAAATTAATATTTACAGTATGTGATTTTTTTTATTGAGTGTAAAATATATACAACATTCCCATGTCAATATAAGGATGGTCAATGAAATATTTTGCTGTATATGAATATGGTGCTGCCTAAAATCGCATCTGAATTTTATAATTCCAACTCCTCTCCATTTGAGCAGTCACATTTCAAGGGCACATGCAGCTGATCGTTAATGTATCAGACATCCCAGGAATAGGCTGTGTCTGCAATTCCATTCTGGGCATTTCAACTTCTATTTACCCATCCAAGTAAGACACTGTGGACTCTACCAGTCTAGTGAGGTACTGGGTGACTCCTTGTAGCCTCACACAATAGACATCTTCTAAGCTCAGATCTGCTAAACTAAAAACAAAATTGTGGTCAGCTGTGATACCTGTGACATGGACAGCCCTCAAGGTTGATGAGTATGGTCATCACCCCATAAGGAATGCTCCAGTGGAAATAAGTCCTAGTCTATTTCTTAGCACTGGGACAACATATTGACATCTGAAACTTAAAGCAGAAGAGTTTTAGTTTGGATCATGGATTCAGTCCATCATCAGCTGGCTCCAAAGTAGAAATGGCATGACCAAGGTTCACGGAAGAGGAAAAGATACTCAATCCAAGGTAGCCAGGAACCAGAAAGAGAAAAATAGGATCAAAGACAAAAATACCCTCTTCCAATTAGTGTGCCTCAGGGACCTGCCTCCAGCCAGGCCCCCCAGCCCTGAACAGTACAATCAGCTACTGAACTCATCAAGGTATGAGTCCACTGATGATTGTATCATCCCACACGATCCAATCACCCTCCAAACATGAAACTTTTGGGGGGATCCTTCATGCTAAGCCCAGTGGAAATCCTGTCCACTGGGGAATAAGAACTTGATACAAAAAGGAAACACTTCAATTCTGTTTCCTTCAGTCTCTATTCTCCAACCAGAAGCACTCTGTGTTCCTAGGAAATCAATGTGTACAATAATCATCTGGTATGACAACACGGATGCCCAAGCCCACTCACTCAGCTTGAAGGTATCTATCTCAGTTAGGAAAATAAAAGGATTGATCAAAATATACAACATGTGTCTAAATTTTAAAGATGTGTTACAGTAAAAGACATGTAGGGGCTGGGAATTTAGCTCAGCTGCATAAGCACCTGCCTTGCAAGCGCCTGGTGGTGAGTTTGATCCTTAGTACTAATAAAAAAAAAGCATGTTATATTTGATAGCTTCACAATATTCTCCTTTGGTTAGAACACACTTATCCCATTGTTTTTATCACCTTCTGAAGTAGTTCTAGAGGTCCTCTTTCTTGGGTGTTTTTAGTTATACTATCAAGGCTGCCTAGATTTCCTGAATATATTCAAAATGTTTACCTTTTATATGGTGGTTTTGACTTTGGGAAGAGCCAGAAGTTGTATGGTGCCAGATCCATGAAAGTGGATAAAGACATGAAATCATGTTTTTATCTTATAGAAATAGTCATAAACATTTTGAATTAATTCAGGACATTTAGGCAGCAATGACAAAACAAGACTTTCAGGATTATTTCAGAAAGTGGGAAGAACAATAATATAAGTGTATTTGATCTGAGGGAAAGTGTTTTTAGGGGGTTAATGACATTGTGTCCTTTACTATAATACATTTTAAGAATTCAATGTATTTTTGAACATACTTTATATATTTCTCAAAAAAGTCATCTTTATAATGGGTAAAACTCCATTAGAGAAGTACCCAGTTGAACTTTGAGGTACTGACCAGTGACATGTGTGATTCCATAACCCTATTCTGTGACCCTTATCTTGTTTATCCCCAAATGATGCTTGGGGATGGGAGGCATGAAGAGGGAAAATGGGGAGGTATTTCCTATCTGCATCTCTGGTTGAAACAGTTGATTCCATTTCCTCTAATCATACCACCTTTTGCTATATTGTGTGGTTTTACTTATAATGTGGAAAATTTTCAGAAATACTGGATTACTTAGATTTGATCCAAGCAAATGTTTCTTTCCCATGTTTCTCATGTGTTTCAGTCCTTTGCACAACATGTAGGTGCTTGTAAGATCAAGAAACAATGTATCTGCTCCCAGGGTAACTGTAGAAGACATAACAACCCTGGAGAAGATCATAGCCCATGGCTGAAATCCCCAGGAAATGGGACATGTGAGAGCCACTAGAGACCATGGTGGGTATTACGGTTTATGACTAGATGTTCCCACAGAGCCTTGTGTGCTCATAGGTGGGGCCTTGGGGAGTTAATGGCTCATGGTTATGTGACACTTATCAATGGATTAGTCCACCAATAAGTTTATAACTAAATATGATGTTGGGAGGTGTTTGGAGAAAGTGGGCCATTGAGGGCACAGGATCCTTTCATTGCTATTTTTCCTACTGCCATGACATGAGCTGTTTCTCCTATGCATTTCCCTGTGGTGTGCTGCCCTGCCTTAGAGCCAGTCAACTAAGCACCAAAACTGTGAGCCAAAATAATGCTCTCTTTGTTTAAAGTGTGGGTGTTAGATATTGTGTCTCAATGAGAAAGTAAGGAGAAGGGGTTTGAGGTTGTGTACATCTTCTTAGCTCTTTGCCTGCTAGTTTCTCTAGAATCACAGCATGAACAAGAAGTCCTCATTTTTTTTCTGCCTGTCTGTATCATCTATGAGTGATTCTTCAACCTATCCAAAGAATTTTCCAGAAAAATCTAAATAGATAAACTTTGTTAGTATTTTTATTTATTTTAATTAATAGTAAAGCATTTAATTTCATAGTACACTCTCACCAATGGCTCATACTCACATGCATTAGTTGAATTTCTACAAAGCAAAGACTGACTTACTTTAGAGAATATTTGACTATTCAGGAAATATCTACACATACATTCTGTCTTTGGGCCCTTGAAGCAATCCTTGTGTGGTTGGAAATAGCCAACAAAAGAATCATGTTGAGTCAAGAACACCGAGACTCAGGTGTAGTAAGTGTGAAGTCATGAAACAACTTGGTATCATGGACAAGGCAAGGATACTTTTCTTTTGCTGCAAACTTTGGTTCTTTTTCTTTTACCTCTTGCTGCCACATTCTCAGGGAAGAGATTCCCACATGTGCCCAGCATCTGTCTTCTTTATCACATCTCTCTAAAATGATGCTTTTTAGAAGAGATCAGACCTGACCACAGGGCTCCTGGAAGTGATGACAGTGAGTGACAGTGATAACAGCTCCTGTAGTACGTCAGTTTAAAACCTGCTCACAGAAAAGGTGGAGGGCCAGGAGATGTTTTCCTTTATTCAAACTCTAGCTTGCCCAATGGACAGAGAAAGAATACTTTTAGTTATATGGTTCGACTGCAATAACGAAGGCTGCAAAAGAAAATCATCCATTTCTGTCCCTTTCATCCCAAACTTAGTGACATGAAGCTCTGAAGAGCAGAGAGTTGTCCTGTGAAGGAGTCTCTAGGAAATTCTGCCCGAACCAGAGCCTAGTAAAATGGATGTGTCCCATCGTGAGACTTTTCTGTGCTACTTCAGATGAAAGTTTTCAGAAGAGCAGGGGGAATATTCTACAGCAAACAACAGACCCAGAGACTGCAAAGGTAGATATTCTCTTTCTTTGCCCTGTGCACCTATGTATAGATGTCACAGTTGAGACCATGCTGGAATCACAGGCCAACCTTGTGGAGCAACACTCTAGCTTACACAGCCTTTTCTCATGCCACCTGGCAAGCTCCATGTCCCTGCTCACCAGTGGATATGAGCCAGGCCATGATGGTTCTGTATTTGGTCAACTAAAGTGAAGCTTAATTGCCTACAGCTATGTTAATCAATGCTGAACACTGATTGTTGTGTTATCTCAAGAAAGCAGATACTAAGCATCACTATGGAATGCATCTTGCATCTGTGTCCATTTCTCTCACTTGGCAAATGTGAACACAGAAACTTGAAAAGGAATATACTTTTCTAAAATCAAAGAGGAAAAATACGATTTTCTTGTCTTGTGATCACAGTTAACTTTTCTCCTCTACACCTGCTATGCACCAGTCACAGAGTGTTCATCAGTCTATGTCTCTACCCTTGGAATAAAGTCTCACTGCTTTTCTAGGTTTACACAGCTCAAACGGGCTCCAGCCCACATGACCAGCACCATCTGCCACATCTCCCTATCTATTTCTCTTTGGTAACTGCCTTAGTTCTAGTGGATGCTTTCTCTTCATTGAACAGAACACGTCAGCCTCAGGGCACTTCCCCCTGCCTTTTTCGGAATGCAGTACTCTTCCCTTAGTCCATTTGTAACTTCTTTTCTTCTCATGCGGCAGACCTCAACTCTAAAGTCGGTTCACAGAAAGACTTCCTTCATAGTAAAGTTTCCCACACTTTTCTACACATTTTTCTGCTTCATTGCCCGTTTAATATCAACATCTGAAATTTGTTTTTGATACGTGTATTTAATAGATTTCCACTTCTGTTCCTCTCCCCATAGAATTCAATCATCAGGAATATTTTTTTTTCACCACTCTTAATTCTAACTGATAACTTACTTCTAACTACAGCAGTGCCTTTCAAATAGGAAGAGTTCAATTAATAGATGAAGTGCACCTTTATTTATTAATTTAAATTAATAAATAAAATGGATTTCTACTGAAAGTGATTTCCTTTGAAATCAAGATGCATCTTGAAATTGATATCTACATTTTAAATAATAATGTGACTTTTTACTGTACTTCTATAAATTCTATACCTATACTTACCTGTGATAATTCTTATAAACACCACTAATTTGACTATTTATAATTCACTTGAGGTTTCTTTCTTGAAGCTAGCTTTGCACACCATAGTCATGTTCAGCTGTTTCAAAGTTGACACTTCAGGTTTGATTGATATTATGGTTTATGCATTAATGTCCCCCCAAAGCTCCATGAGCTCATAGGTGAGGTTTGAGGAAGGTGACTGGATCACCTCCCTTACTCACCAGTGGGTTAGTTTACTTATGAGTTTATAGATAAATATGATAATGAGAGGGTAGCATAATGGTGGGAAGAGGTGGGTCATTGGGCAGGTGGCCTGGAAGAGTTTATCTCATTTCCTCTTCCACTCTCTACTTGCCACCATGCCACAAGCTCTTTCTCCTCTACCATACCCCTCTGCCATACAGCCTTATCATGGAGCCAGCTGACTGTAGACTGAAACCCACACAATCTGGGAGCCAAAATAAATCTTTCCTCTGTCACATTACAGATATCTAGTATTGTGTCTTAGTGATGAGAAAAGTACTGTAACTAAGAACATGGATGACACAACTTTTTCAGCCCTAGCACACAGCTGCTAGCTTGATGAGTTTTGATTTTAAAATAAGAATAAACTTTAATTCTTCAAAATTTCCCTTTGGAATTTCTGAGAGTTTAATGAAAATTATGGCAATAATGACAGATGTCTTTTAATGTTATTAAGTCAGAATAAGTCACAAACATAGGAAAATTTTCTATTTTTCTGATTATTAAAAATAAAAACAAATGATTTGGTCACTATTATTTCTGTGGGGAAAGCGGTGTAATGGGTCAAAAGATACCTACTGCCCTATAGTTCTCTTCCTCTGTGTGGCCTCCACTTCCTCTTTTTTTCTCTCATCTTTAACTTTTTTCCCCTATTCTCCTTCTTTTATTGTCTGTTTCCCCATTTTCATGTCTTTCTTACCAAAAGGGATTTCTGAAACAATAAAATCACAGCCTCATGCAAACTCGCATTCCTCAACAAAGAAGGGATTTTCAAAAAGCTTACCCTCCAACAATTACTTTTTACTTTTTTACATTTTTTCAATACAAAAATCATTCTCATCAGAGGAGCTCCAGAGATAAAGATGAAGTGATCACCATGCCCCCAATTATACAAGATGCTGTATTTTTACAAAGGAGCTTACCTCAGAAATGGAATTGCTCTTTTTTTTCTGATTTAAATTTCTTCTTGCAAATTGCTACATGCTTTATTCAAGGTACATTATGTTTTATTGTGATAACCCCAATAAATAAATACAGTTCCAGCAGGAAAAGAGACAAAAGCTTGTGTAGTGCCACACCAACAGAGCCCTGAAGTTTATAAAACACAAGCAAAATGAAACAAATGACGAATGAATGAAGCAACAAACACAATAGTGATGGCTTCTACTCTGTAGGTAGAAAGATATTCTACTCAAGGGCTAGATTCAAGTTTGCGTTATAACTGGGCATCAAGAAGCAACACAGTTTTAAGGGTATTCTTGGGAAGGCAAAAAAACTCTAACTCTGTCTCTGTGTGGACACTTTTTCCTTGTGCCTCTAAAATGGTGAGTGTCCTTTGTGCCATTTCACAATGAATGCCCAGTGCTGTGACAGGAAGGCCAAAGAGCTTTGTTTTCTATCTACAGGCTTTGAAAAAAGATTAACAAAGACT
>PVJX010012527.1:0-50135 GCA_004027295.1 Dolichotis patagonum
CAGGAGGCATCACAATCCCTGACTTGAAGTTATACTACAAAGCTACAGTAATAAACATGATACTGAAATAAAAACAGATCTGAAGATCAATGGAATTGATTGGAAGATATAACTACAACTACAAACACACTCAACCACCTTATCTTTGATAAAGGGACCAATCATGTTCACTGGAAGAATGATAGTCACTTTAATAAATGGTGCTGGAAAAATTGGCTATCCATATGCCAAAACCTAAAACTAGAGCCATGCCTATCACCATATACTAAGTTAAAATACAAATAGATTAAAGATCTAAATATTAAAACAGAAACACTACATATGTTGGAAGTCAAAGTATGTAAAAATCTTGAAGACATAGGGGTAGGTAGAGAATTCAAAAACAAGAATGAAACCCCATGGGAAATACTTCCCAGAATTAATAACAGAGACCATGTCTTATTAAAAAGTTTCTGCATGTCAAAAGAAATGCCCAGCATAGTTAAAAGAAAGCCCAAAAACTGGGAAAAAATCTTAGTTAGCTGTCCCTTAGACAAAGGACTTCTGTCTTGAACTTATAAAGAATTAAAAAATTCAAAGACCCAATCCAAAAATAAGCATCTGAGATGAGTACACAGTTCTAAGATGAAGAAATATGAAAGATGTGGTATTTTTATACAATGGAGTACTACTCAGCTATGAAGAATGATCACATTGAGATATATATAAATGAATGGATACAACTTGAGACCATACTTATAAGCAAAGTAAATCAAACTCACATGTATAAATACCGTATAGTCTACCTAGTGTATGAAATGGTAAGACTACATAAGATTTTAGGGTGATCCTGATTCCCGTTACATTGCTTTAAAGTCTTATAATGTTTTCATTATCAGTTAGAATGGTTTTATTCTGTTTTGTTTGATTTTATTATGCATGATGGTATGAACAGCTGTTTTGAAGAAAATGAGACATTATGGGATCCATTGCTGATTTAATATCATCTTGCTTTGAAGTCCTACCATGCTTTTGTTCTTATATTACCATTGGTTCTATCATGTTGTATCTTATTGCATTTTAATATATAGGATAGTACAAATTTTTTATGGAAAAAAAGATATTATAGTAGCCATTGTTCATTTTCTGTTATTTGGTCCAGAATGCCCTGTAATACTTTGATTCTCTTGAATGGTTTTATACTATTTTGTTATGTTTGATATTATTGTGTGTGAAGCTATGCTCAGCTATTTCAAAGAAAGAGAAATTATGGTAGCTACTGCTAATATCTTGTTGTCTTGTTGTGAAATGTTGTGTTGTTTACATTGTTCTGTTGTGATCTCTTTGTTGTGTTCTCTTTTGTTTTATGCTCTTTTAAATAAAATTAAAGAAAAAATATCTAGTCCATCAGGAGCAATAGCAGGTGACAGCAAAATAGAGGACTTTAAAAGTCATATGCCAGAAATCTCCAAAAAGATAGCAAATGCAATAATCAAATCTATGAGGATTTAGAGGAAATCAAAATAGAAATAATTTCTCACATAAGGACAGAAATAACAACCTTAATAAATGATTTGCTCAGCACAGCTAGAGAAGAAATGGAGAAAAAAAATATAGGAGCATGAGAAATTGATTAAAACTTGAAATGTTCAATGTAGAAAACAAGTAGAATCCATGAAACAAATTCAAAGAGATATCCAAGAAACAAAAAATTTCCATTGAAAGCTGGCAAAACCATTTAAATAAAGCTGAGGATAGAATTTCAGACCTTGAGGATAGGATTGCAGATAGCAATCATGAAAGGGTAGAACTTATAAAAACATCAAAGCAGCATGAAATGACAATCCAGCAGCTACAAGATGATGCCAAGAGAAATAATATAAGTCTAATAGGCAAAAATGAAGATGCAGAGTCAACAAGAATGATATAGGTAAATTATTCACAGAATAGCCAAAAATTTCCCCAACATGGGGAAAATCTAATATACAAATAAGTGAGGCATGTAGAACACCACAGAGTTACAACTAATAAATCTATACCCAGACATATAATAATTAAGATCCCAGACATACAGCATAAAAACAGAATACTAAAAGCTGTTAGAGAAAAGATACAAATCACCTATGAAGGAAAGACTATTAGAATCTTGGCAGACTTTTCAGCACAAACCTTCAGGTTAAGACGAGCTTGGAGTGAAGTGTTTCAAGTCCTAAAAGAAAACAACTTTCAACCCAGACTCATGTACCCAGCAAAACTGCCTTTCAAATTTAGTGGAGGAACAAGATATTTCCATGATAAAGACCAACTAAAGAAATTCATGTCCAAAAAACCAACACTAGAAAGAGTACTGAAAGACATGCTAGATAGAAATAAAAATGACCACAATCTCCAGAACAACAACACAAAGAAATTATCAGGCTGGACAATAAATTAAACAAGGGAGAAAAGCAGAAAACCAACAACAGGAACACAACATGGCAAAGTTCAGCCAGTATATATCAGTGATATCCACAAATGTTAATGGTTTCAATTCACCTATCAAAAAAACAGATTGACAGAATGGATCAAGAAACAATATCATACAATGTGCTATATACAAGAAATATATCTGACTCATAAGGAAACTCATAGATTACAAGTCAAAGGATGAAAAATAGTATTCCAAGCAACAGAAACCCAGAAAAAATCAGGGGTAGCTACTCTCTTTTCAGAAAAAGTGAATTTCAAACCTAAAATGATTAAAAGAGATAAAGAAGGCCACTACATACTTGTAAGTGGAAAACTATAAGAGGAAGAACTACAACAATTAGAAATATTTATGCAACAAATACAAAAGCACCCAATTATATAAGATAAATACTAATGGACATGAAAAACCAAATAAAAAGAACACAGTTGTAATAGGAGATCTTATCACCCGACTGCCACAAAGAGATAGATCAACTAGACAAAAAGTCTGCAAAGAAATAACAGAAATTAATCATAACTGTGCACAAATGGACTTCATGGATGTTTACAGAGTGTTCCTCCCAACAACATCAGAATATACATTTTTCTAAACTGCACATGGGACGTTCTCTAAAATAGACCATATATTAACTCATAAAACATTGTTAGGTAAATGCAAAGAGAACAAAATTATTCCATGCATAACATCTGATCATAGCACACTAAAATTGGAAATCAATAGCAAAAAAATGCAAAACCTTCATAAATACATAGAAATTAAATAGCAACCTTCTGAACAACCAGTGGATCACAAATGAAATTAAAGAAGAAATAATCAATATCTACAATATGATGAAAAGGCAGATACACTATACCATAACTTATGAGATGCAATGAAAGCAGTCCTAAGAGGGAAATATATAGCAGTAAATAATACATCAAGAAAATGCAATGAGCACAGATAAATAACCTAATGCTACACCTAGTAGAAAAGGAAGAACAAGTCATACCCAAAGCTCATAGAAGAGAGGAAATTGTAAAGAGTAGAGCAAAAATCAATGTAATTGAAACAAAAAATACAAAGAATTAATGAATGAAAGACCTAATTTTTTGAGAGAATAAACAAAATTGATAAACCTCTAGCTAACCTGATCAAGAAAAAGAAAGCAAAAACTTAAATCCATGTAATAAGGACTGAAAAGAGGGAATCAAATCTCATGGGAATTCAAAAGATTTTTGAACACCTGCTTTGGAAATCTCTACTCACATAGGGTGTAACACACAGATGATATGGACAGATTTCTACAAACATATGAACTACCAAATCTCATTCAAGAATAACAATTTTGAATAACCCCAATATCAGCTACTGACATTGAAAACATGATTAAAAACTTATGAACAAAGAAAAGCCCAGGTCCTTCTGGGTTCACTGCTAAATTCTTTAAGAAATTTAGAGAAGATTTAACATCAATACTCCTTAAACTCTTCAATGAATTTGAAAGGCAAGCAGTCCTCCCTAACTCATTCTTGGAGGCAAGTATCACTCTGATACCAAAACCAGAGAAAGACTCAATCAAAATGGAGAACTACAGATTAATCTCACTAATGAACATTGATGCAAAATTTCTCAATAAAATATTGGCAAACAGAATGCAGCAAATCATCAAAAAGATTATACATCATGACCAAGTGAGATTCATTCCAGGAATGCAGGGATGGTTTAACATATGCAAATCAATAAATGTGATACACCATATCAACAGAGCCAAAAACAAAAACCACATGGTCACCTCAATAGATGCAGAAAAGGTTTTGATAAAGACCAACACCTGTTCATGATAAAAACCTTACAAAAACTTGGAATAGACAGTATGTACCTCAATCTCATAAAGACCATTTATGACAAACCAATAGCCAACATTATACTAAATGGACAAAAACTGAAAGCCTTCATTCTAAAATCAGGAACAAGACAAGGATGTCCACTATCACTATTCTTATTCAATATAGTTCTATAAATATTAGCCAGAGCAATCAGACAAAAAAGAGAAATAAAAGGAATAAAAATAGGAAACAAGAAGTGAAATTATCATTATTTGCAGATGACATGATACTCTACGTAAAAGGCCTTAAAAACTCCATTAAAAGACTATTAGAGCTAATAAACAAATTCAGCAGCATAGCTGGATACAAAGTCAACACTCAAAAATTAATAGCATTTCTGTACATAAACAAAAACTCACTGAGAGAGAAATTGTGGAAATGTTGCCTTTCACAATAGCATTTAAAAAATGAAATGCTTAGGAATCAACCTAACCAAGAATGTAAAAGACCTGTATATTGAAAATTATACTACTCTAAAAAAGGATATTGAAGAGTATATTAGAAGGATATTCCTTGCTCTTGGTTAGGAAGAAGCAACATTATGAAAATAGCCATACTCCCAAAACTGTTATGCAGATTCAATGCAATCCCAATCAAAATTAACATACCTTTAAATCTAGAGAAAATATTCCTAAAATTCATTTGGAAACATAAGAAACCTAGAAGAGCAAAGGCGATATTGGGCAACAAAGGCAAGACAGGAGGTTTCCCAATCCCTGACTTGAAACTATACTACAAAGGCACAGTAATAAAATCAGCATGGTACTTGCATAGAAATAGACCAGAGGGTCAATGGAACAGATTCGAGGATGCAAATACTATTGCAAAGACACTTGGCCATCTTATATTTGACAAATGGGCTAAACATGTTCACTGGAAAAAAGATAGCCTCTTTAATAAATGGTATGGGAAAAATTGGCTTTCCACATGCCAAAGACTGAAAATAGACCCATGCCTATCCCCATACACTAAACTAAAGTCAATAAGGATCGAGGATCTAAATATTAAAACAGAAACACTAAATCTACTGGAGGACAAGGTAGGTAGAAAGCTTGGAGATATAGAGATAGGCAGAGAATTCATGAATAAAATGCAAACCACACAGGAAATACTTTAAAGAATTAACAACTAGAATCTCATATTGCTAAAATTTTTTATACTTCAAAAGAAATCACCAACAAAGTGAAAAGAAAATTCACAGAATGAGAAAGAATTTTAGCCAACAATCCCTCAGCAAAGGACTTATATTCAGAACATATAAAGAACTGAAAAATACCAAACCCCCAAATACAAAGATCCTCTCCAAAAATGTGCATTGAGATGAACACACATTTCTCAGATGAAGATATATGAATGGCAAATAAATAGATGAAGAAATATTCACCATCCCTGTTTATGTGAGAGATGCAATTTAAAACAGCATTGAGATTTCATCCTAAACCAGAATGAATGGCCGTCAATGAGAAATCAACCCATAATAAACGTTGGCAAGGATGCAGAGAAAAACTAACACTTTTCTACTGTTGTTGGGAGTGCAGAATGGTGCAACCACTGTAGAAATCAGTATGAAGATTCCTCAAAAAACTAAAATTGGAAGTTCCATTCAATCCAGTTATTCCTTTCCTGGATATTTTCCCAGAAAAACTGAAAAGTTCATGTCACAGTGATATATGTGCACCCATGTTCATAGCAGCACAATTTGTAATCGCTAAATCTTGGAAACAACCAAAATGCCCATCAACCACGGAATGGCTGAAAAAGATGTGGTATTTTTATATGATGGAATATTGCTCAGCTACAAAGAAGGACGATCTTGAGGTTTTTATTGATAAATGGAGCCAAATTGAGAATATCCTCATAAGTGAAATAAACAAGACTCACCTTAATAAATACCACATTGCCTCTCTAGTGTAAAAATAATAAAAACTGACAAAGTAATAAGATCCAAAAAGTATAATAGATATTGTAAAAGCAAAAGTAAAGGAAAGTACACTAGAATATATAATGGCATTTATAGGTGTGTAAGATAGATGGTCATATTAGTAAATTTCTGTTAGATCACTGAACAGAAAAGTTTGGTCTGTCAATGTTTGAGTGTCTAGCCACTTTTTATGCTTTGATATTGTAACTTTAACAAGTATTTTTAAGTTGACAGTATGTCATGTATCAACCATTAATTTCATGGTGTTAATTTTTTAAAAATTCTGTATTATTCTACCTTTTTTCTATTTTGTTTTTTTTCTTTTCTTTCTTTCTTTAATGTAAAAAATATATTATTATTTACTAGGCACTGGTCTATGCTATGGGATAGCATAATAAGCAAGAAAAAATGTTTTCCACAGTGGAGTTTACATTGAAATAGTGAAGTGGACAATATACAAGAATAATAGTTCTTCACCAGTAAACATTGAGATGATCTGAGGTATGTGATATTTCATTGAAATAGAAATTAAAGATGGTAGGAACAATAAAGTAATATGCGACCATTTAGGAATTAGAAGAGTTGGATCTCTGAGACATCAAATGATGGAAGGTACGATACAAAATATGAATTTGCAACAGTGGTCTATTAAAATTTCATTTATTTTTTTTCTTTTTAAAATTTTACTTCCACAAAACTGTGTTTATCAAAATCCATTCACATTGTTTAAGAGAATACAGTTTACCTCATCCTACATATTTCCAGCCAAAAAGTTGGTTAATGGTTTAATATTTCAAAAAGGATTTTCAGCCTGGTTTATTTTTATCTATTATAAATGTATAAAAGATCCTCCATCAAATGCTGCTAAATAAGGAAGCAAAAACATTGATAAATATGTTTTTTGTTTGCCTCAGAAAAGTAACAAGCATTGCACTGGAAAGTTTATAAAATTAGTACAACAAAACATGGTTGTAATGCTATAGTAATACCAGTTTACCATGTTCGGTAATTAATGGATATGGAAAGGTTAGTAGGGAGCCTACATAAACACATGGAACTATAAACATTACTAGTTTTACTAATATTGTGTGTAAATTACAAATCTACACAAACCAAGGTTCAGATAATTTAAAAAATCTGAATTATCTATCAGTTCATTTCATCTGCTGAGGACAATAAGAGACTTCAGTGCATTTAGCTTTTTATGTTTTTCTATCTATTCAAATATGTAAATTTAATTTCTTCACAAGCCTTTCAGTTCTGAAGTAATAACATACTATAGACAAGCTGTTTCTTCTACTGTCAGCATTTAATGGAATGAGGTCAACTCAGACAACTTGGGTTTTCATTTGTATCAGCACTTTCATGCAAAGAGTCCCCGTAGTTAATCACCAGATGAGCCTAAAAAACAAAATAGCCCTTCTTGGAAAACTTGAACAAAACATTTAGTCATAGTTGTAAGAAGTCTCATTGAAACAATACACCTTATGAGTTAAGCCTCAACAACAATAAAAAGTTCCCAAATAAGAAGCAGGTCTGAAAAAAAGAGAAAAATTTATAATTTAAAAATCTCTTGAAGACCAATGTAAAAACAGGTTCAAAAAATAATTAAGAGGTATAGTTTCACAAGACTACCTAGTATTAGTTTTATACAATGTACTCTAGTATTTCAAGTTTAACATTAGCTATTTAACATCAGTTTACAAATAGCATGGTCATTTTTTATACTTATATCAAAATGTAAATTCTAGCTTCAATTCTACTAGAGGAAGGGGGACTAGAAAATAAAAAAGATTCAAACAGTTTCACATGAACATATTTTGCAAATGGAAGAACTTCCAACTGGACCAGAATTTCTGGTTATTAATATATTTTCATTGGAACAATTTCAAGTCAGTACAAATACCTGGCACTGAAGTTCTGAGCCCAATATAGGCCTGACAGTCAAGTCTTGGTTTTTGGAGGAAAGGCCTCAAGTCTCATGAATTTCCAGTAATAACGTTTTTATAGATCAATTTAACAAGGGGTTTTAAATTCATTCATAGTGTTTAGTATTGTACTCTTGAAGACTAGATTAGGAACTTGTTCAATTCACCAGAAAGTAAATGTTTTTTTCTCTTGTATTATGAAAAATGCACCTGCCTTTTCCCCAAACAGATTCCCAGTGTCTAACCTGTGTTTAAAATCATATTTTCAATATAATGTGAAAGGTAAGTTGGGTAAAATGTGCTTATGAACATTAAAACTACTCATGAGAAAGATCTCATTAACTTAATAATTTAAGTTTTAAAACAAGTATTTTAATATCTTAACAATGATTGTCAAAGCCTAGAATTCAACATTAAAAATTTCCATTCATGCACACAAAACACACATCATCATTATCATACAACTTTATCCTTATGTCTTGAGAGAATTTTCTGCTTTTTTATGTCTTTGGTCTCCCAGTCCATTACCAAAATGTGAAACATGCCTCAAAGAGTTCACCAGATAAAGAAAAACAAATGAGCTTTAAAAGGTTAATCTAAGAACATGAGATGTTAGAATTCAAGATATGCTATTTAGATTGTATTTTATTTTACTGCAGTGAACAAGTCCCTATGGTATGAAAAATTCTACACTGGATTCTATCACACACTTTGGCAGCTGGCCACAATACCTACAAAAGATAGGAGTATACATCTTCTTTATTTAATAAATTTCATTGATACAATTTAGTTATATATAAGGATCACATTCATTGTAGGGAATTTGTGTTTGTACATGACACACCTGGTTTGACTTTTTCCCCTCCCATCTCCCTCTTCTCCCTTCAAGCATTCCTCTTCCTAATTTACACAACTTTGTTTCAATTTAATCCATCTTTTCTAATTTTTTATTCTCCCTTCTTTCCCTCCCTCGTTGCCATTTCCTTTTGAACAGTTTCTTCTCATTTCACCATGTCTCTTATACAATTTGGTTCTTATTTACAATTTCAGTTTCTCTCACCAGTGAGATGTGATATCATGTGTGTTTGATTTCACTTAAGAGCATGGTCTCACAGTTCATCCATTTAGCAATAAATGTCTGAAGTTCATCCCTCTTTATGGCAGAGGTGTACTCCATTATATTAAAAAAGGTACATTTTTATCTATTCATAGGCTGATGGACATTTGAATTTTTTCCAAGATTTAAAGTGTGTTCCTCTAGAACACCAGCATAGCTGCATTTCATTTGAGTTCTAACCTTTAGATAAAGAGGCTTGTTACAGTGATATCCAGGATACTCACTAGTGTGTGGAGATCCCTGAGCATGTATGACTGTTAAAATCCAGATTGTATTTAAAATCAAAAGCCTTTTCCATTGTATTCATAAGAATTTGTAGCTAGCTTTCCAGAACTCATAACATCTCTTTAGAGATGCATCATTTCAATAGGTATGGCTTTGGATTCTCACAAGGGACACTTTGTAAAACTCAAATGAGTATGTTTTCTCTTTCCAGGTTTTCAATCCCCAAATAGAAATTACAGATTTTCATTCAGTTGAGTAGTCACATGGCTGACCAACCACCCATGTGAAAATGTTCTCCTAAAGCTATGATTTAACACTTCACAATTAAGTAGTTATCCCACAGGACAAGCAAAAAAAAAAAAAAAAAAAACTGATGATTAGTAGTTAAGATAAAAATTTGTTCAATATGGAAACTAGTGATTTATTTATTATAAAAATTATAACAGCTTATCTCTTTACTACATTCATTCAAACTAAATAATATTTATGAAATACAGATTCTGGCAAAGATATATGAAAAGTAAACACAAGTAAGCAACATCATCTTCATCACTGCTCAAGAAAACAAAAGAGGAGTCAAAAGGCCAAAACTTACTCTCTGAAATTATAATTTATAAAGAAAAATTGAGAGCAAAAATCATGCATAGTATTTCAGCATAACAATCATGATGTCATTACTTTTATAACACACTTAAATCTCTATTTGGGATATAGAATAGCCCTTTTTAGTCAATCATCTGTATCTAGTACATAAGAAGTTTTTAAGTCATTTTGTTGGAATGACTTGAAGGAATTTGTAACATTGTCTGGACTGCTTAATACCCAAGTATCTCTAAGTGTAATAATGCATGTGTTACAAAGAAATCATAGAAGACTCCTATTTTTTGACAGATGTTCTTATGTTGGTTTGACGTATGCCTCTTATTACAATTAGGTGGAGCACAAGAGAAAAGCAGATGTCTGAATCTAAATAGAAAATCTTATCACTATAAATAATCCCAGTTTCACATTTTAGAAGACCTGTAATCCTGGAAGGCATGAATACACTTAAAAGACTATGGGTTTAGCAACAATAAATTGTTATAGCCATATGAAAAATTCTGTTTTTTAATTTAGTTTTCTACTATGAACATATTTTAATGAGAATACCTCATTGTTTTAGTTATAGAAAACTTAACCTTTTGATGATGACAATTGTAAACATATCACAATAATATATATAACAATGCTCACTGGAGTGTCTCCCATAAGGCTATAGGAACTACTGGGGTCCACTTAATGAACAAAAGCTAGTATTGATTTTTCCCAAGCAGTGGCTCTTTTATTCATCAAGGGGAGTCCTGCCCAATAGCTCCCCCAGCCTAAGAGATGTGTAACTATCTGAATTTTTTTGATGACCTATGAGAACCAGATCATCACATATAATGCATTGTTTTGACTAATGAAAGATTCTCATCATTGCATGATGGCAACAATATGTATTACATTTATAAAACCACTTTTTACATTATTTTGACCAGCTGACAACTTAAGTGAAGCATGCTTTTAATTTTAATGACATTTATCTATAAGCTGCCTTACATTACAGCATTCTGCATTCCAGTAAGGAACTCCATCTACTCCAAGTACAGCTGTACCACAGGCTTGAGGATACTCTTACTTGCATGGGATCACTCTACTGGCAGAAGTTTTGAGTTCCTAGCATCTTCAGTCAGTATAAAGGGCAGGAGCAAGGGTAGAGGAGTTGAAGGGAGAGTAGAGGAATGCAGGAACAAACAATCAAAATATATCATGTATATATATTAAATTAATTTTAAAAAGTGGAATTAGCATATTCACTATCAATAATTTATAAGCATAAATTTTTAAGAGCTGTAATGACTTTTATTATTATCTAGCCAAATTACAAAACTCATTTTTTTCTTTATCCATGGATTTTAGAAGATAATGTAGAACTGAAACAGCAGGACTGAATTAGTTAACTATGTGTTTATATGCATGTAATGAAATATATATAATGAAACGTAAGTTAAATAAATAATCAAATAACATTGTTTTGGTAACAAATGGGAATAAAATTGACTTTGAAGAAATAAATCAGATTTCAGTTCCAATTTGAATACATAAACAAAGCTATAAGCCTACTTCAAATAGTTACTATTTTTCCTACATTCATTGAATGGACCCTACTATAATAGTCAAGACACAGAAGTATGTTGACAAAAATGGAAGAAAAACATTTTTTCTGAAAATCTTCATCAAGCTCAAAGTATGTATTTTTAACTTTTATCCAACATTATGAAAACAATGTTATATTTTCAAATTGTCTTCAATTCTTTATCAATAGCCAATTCTGTCAATGTATTTCATAAAATTTGTCATAGCTAAACTTAAATTTTCTTTTAATTAAGCATAAAATTTATATCATGAGTTTTCCATATATAGATTTATTTTTTATGAAAGTAAAACCAAGTGATCTGTCAAATGATTAGTATTCATCAATAATCTTTTTCATAGCCAATATTAAGATAATTATCTACCTCATTTAAAACTGACAAATTGTGAAACAAGTGTTAGCAAACTCTGTTTTTCAAAGTTTCTAATCTTTTTATATGCTCTGGATATTACCAAACATTGAAACATGTAAAATTCATTCATTGCATTAAACTAATAAAGTAATTTAAAAGCAAAATATGTTAGAGAAATTAATTTGACAGTTCAATTCACTTCAAAATAAAACTGGTATGAAGCTAGACTTTCTTGAATAATAATTTAGAATTTATTGCATATTCAAGCACATACAAATATTTTTCTCAAACATCATACTTCTATAATGTCACTCATTTAACACTCTTTTCTATATTATTGTATAATTAAAAGTTTAGCTTTTGAATTATTTATATGTAAGCCAGTATATACTTGACAAGAGGGCTGCCTTTTAGTTTTGTTAAAATTTTCTCTGAAAAAGCAGTAAAGTTTATTTACATCCATACACAAGCTTCTCATTTTGGGTGACTATTCTACAGAAAGCTGAGGGTTTAGCTCAGTATCATAAGCTATCTGCCTGGCAAGTGCAAGGTCATGAGTTTGATCCCTGGTACCAAAATAAATAAATAAATAAAGTAAAAACGATTTGATGAATATTCTACAGAAGATAATAATATATAAAATGTAAATTCCATACCACAATTATTGACAATGTTACCTTTAACAGTTTTATGCAGTTCTAAATTAGTTGTTTGTTATCAATCAATATAAAAGTCCCAACATATCACTATTACTTTAAATTGCATATGCTCTAGAGGAATTACCATCCTATGCTATGAATGTTTTAAAATTGCAGCAAAAATTCTATGCTAGATATATTTTTTCCTATAAATTGGTATTCTATATCTTTAACCAATTGTTGACAGTATCATGGTATATACTTTAATGGAAAGTGGTACTTGAATCAACTATTTTTTTTGTAGAAACATTTCCAGAGAGACTCTTTGCTACAATAATTCACTCTTTTCTTGATAATTGAATATAATACATTTATTCTTAGGAAACTGAAGTGTTATACAAAATCTGCAAAACAATAATATTTATATATGACAGTGAATATCTGCTACTATCAACTTTTATTACATTTTCTGCCACAGAATTCTTCTAGTTATTAATGTATTTATGTTGTGTATATAAATATCACCTAACTTTTGATGATTTAATTGTTTCAGTAGCCAATTCTCTCCATAAATCATGTATTCTTTTTGCAAATCAATCATCAATTATAACTTGGAAAGAAAATTAAGTAGTGAAGGTATTATTTACAATTAAAACTAGTTTGTTCTTTTTGATTTACATTTCTTTGAAATAATTTCCATTGCTACTATTTAAATTATCACTGAAAGAATGACATTATGTAATAAAAAAGCCAAGAAAACCTCTTTTTATTATATGTGTGTTAATTTATGTTAATTTTTTAAATCTTTGTTTAGCTTTCGCTGTTATCATTTTTATGGTTTAGGCATGTCATGTCTTGGCTGCAAAAAACATTGTGAATCTTTATCATTTTCAAATTATGGTAAAAATCTTGATTCTTCAACTTATTGAATAATGGTAAACTCCATGTTTAAATATATATCTGAATAAAATATAAAATAATTTCAAAAATAAACATAATTATTTTATTCATGTTTAATTACACTTGACACACCAACCTTGAAACATGATGTATTGTTCCCTGATTTTGCTGTACAAAACTGAAATGTAACTTATGCCTCATGTGACCTCCTGGGTAAGTGAAGCACCATCCTGAGTGACCTATATCACGTTCAATGAGGCAAATCCACTGATTTCAAGTGGGATCACTCAGAAATGTCAACTTGATAAGCAGTTTTCAATTTCTCTTTGTTGTCTTTTCTTATTAGAGATCTGTAAAATGCACCTCACCAATGAGCACCAAACTTTGTGTGACATTCTGAGTAACACCTGATTCAATATATAGTTTCAGGATTTTGAAGAGCACAATATCAGTGCTACTTCCTGTTGTCTGAGAGTTTGACTTTTTTACTTTTTTTTTCATTTTTATACAGCAAGCTTACAAAACATTGCCTTTATAAAAGAGTCAGATTAACTCAAAAGATCAAATATAATGAGTGTTAGAGACTTTTACCTAAAGCATTACCAATTCTTTTTATTTTGTGAAAAAACTCAAGCTTTATTCATCACAGTATGCAATACATAATTTGTCAGGCTTACTTGTAGCTTGAGGAGATCGTGTGAGTAAGCTCTAGGCAACGTATTTAAACAAACCTATGTGTCACTTCAAAGAAACTCCCATTAAAATGAGTTGGCCGTAGTCCTTCACTTCTTTGTTCCCCTTTCTCCTTTCTGGTAGATGAATGCCACAGTGATGAGGGAAACTCCTGCAGTCCTGGGCCATCTGGTATAAGCTCAGGGTCACCCAGTAACCAATTAAGAGAAATCTGAGTGTCTAACGTTGTAGATATGCTTACCCCTGAATGTTCTCTGTTAAAGAACTCATATCAATGAGTACTTTGGGTCATTCTATTATATATAAGCCAAACTATCCTAACTGAGCAAACTAGGCAGAATACAATGCAAGCAGACTACGAAGCCATGATCATCTGACACAAGCAGGAAAAGTATAGAAAGGAAGCTCAACAGCAACAATAACAAAAACATAAACATATATATTATTAAAACTGTAGTCATATATTATTTAATTTTTTAACATATGTACTTAGTTTGATGTCTAATTAGTCTAAAAAGCTTGTTAAAGAGACAAAAGAAAAATAATAAAAATCATGTTAATACTTTTATCATTGCACAACCCATACTGACAAGAATTTTCTAATCTTTCTAGGAAATTATTTTTATTTTTAATCACATATATCTAAACAGTGTGACCATATTAACCACTTACCCCATCTTTTCTCCTGTAAGTTAGGGATGATATTTTGATTTCCATTTTGGTAGTAACAATCTAGCTTCCCTCCACCATATTTCCTCTAGAAACACATTGGATATTTTAATAAATTAATATATTTATTTATTAAAATTTGTTAGGTCAGTGTTGAATGTTTCATATCATTATGGTTATATTATTGTTGGTTATACTCAAATCAGGTAGTAATGCATTGTATTATTATTTCCTTCTTTCATACTGTTTTCCTCAGAGATAATTTTTTCCTTTTATGCATTTCTTTGGCTTTCCATACACTTAGCACCAGTTATAACTAATACCCTTTAAGTGTCATAACACCTTAGTTAATATCATCTAACTCATTTTCTATCCAATATGTTCCATGTAAGAATTTATCAATGAATCTATCAGACTCACTCCCATCTGGCATATTTTTTCAGAGTCAAGCTGACTACATTCCATTTCAACCTCTACACATGTCACTTCACCTTTTATTGGTTTTAAATTCTAGACTTGAAATCCCTCCATTTGCATTATTCCATTTTTCATGAAGAACATTTCTATTTGATGTGTGTATTTTTAGTCCCATACTGTTGAACATACTTAGGTATTTTCTAAGAATACTGAGACCTTTTCTATAGTGCATCTTTCCTAAACTCTCACCAAAATTAATGTAAAGATTTTTAATACAATGTCCCTCATCGTTCTCCCAGCCTCTATTCTAAACCTCTGTACATTACCCTACTCCAAATTCACTCCAACATAGTTAGTCATTTTATGACAATGATTCCACTTCTCAGGATAAATTTCTGTTTTCATTCATTCAGGCTATTATAACAGAATATCATTGATTATTTTATAAGCAGCAGGAATATATTTGTTTTGCAATTGTGGAAGATGGGAAATCCAAAATCAAAACATCAGCAAGGAGGCTGGGGATTTAGGTCAGCTGCATAAGCACCTGCCTGGCAAATACAAGGCTGTGAGTTCGATACCTGGTACAAACAAACACAATCTGAAGATTTGGAAACTGGTGAAGGTTTCCTATGTTGTTCATAGATGAGCATGTCATCTATAGATGAACATAAATTCACATGTCAAAATGAACGGGCATTGTCTCTAGAGATATTTTATAATGACACAAATTTCATTTGTGAGGGTTCCACCACCATGATCTAACCACTTCCCAAAGGCCCTCCCACTGAATACCATCACATTGGGAATTGTATTTTAATATATGAATTTTGAAGATACATAGAGAGAGTGGAGTGATTACTCTGGCTGTACCTGACCATGTGGTTCAGGAGAATTTGGAGCTGACTTGTAGGAAAAGTTAGGAAAGATTTAGAGATGTCATTTGAAGAAGCAGTCTTGGAGTGCCATAAGCTGTACTTAATCAGAGACTCCGATCAGAGTTCAAAAGTCCAGAATGCTGATCGAAACACTGCCATTAAAAATCAGGCTCAGGATGTTTCTGCTGCCAAGGACTACATTGGTTGCTAGAATTCAGATCGTATAGACTGTGCCATGGCAGTAATTTTATCTGCACTTCTCTTAGATTGAGACTAAGGGCTTTAGAAAAATTAATCTGGTAGAAGAAATTTCAAGACAAGCTAATGTTAAGGTCATGACATGGCTACTGCTGGGGGCTTTGAGACAGTTTCATATTGAGAATCAAAAGTAAAGACCCCAGAAGAATGGTATAAAACCTTTTGAGGTTGACTAGAAAGGAACTTCCAGTAAAGTTTGGCCTGCAAAGATAAAGCAGAGGAATATGTGGTTGCCAAGAAGGAAAAGGAAAAGAGAAAAGATTGCTGACAGGGCTACCACCTTTGCAGCTTAAAGGCTGCAAAAGTGAAAAACTCTGCATTGATAAGACAGCCTCAGATTGTAAGGAAGTTGTTCATCAAAATTTGTTTCATTGGCACTCAACTCCTACTGCCAAGAGAGATGGAACCATGGCTATACTAATTCAACCTGCAGCAGAACTTGGATTCATCCACATGGCATTAGTTTTTGGTGCATACAGAATGCAAGAATTGTGAGGTCAGGAAGGCTTCCACCCTGATTTCAGAAGTCCTGGGAGGGTAGGCAGTGTGCTCCTGTGAGGACAATGTGTGAAACATGAGTGTGAAGCTGAAGATGAAGTGGAGACCCCAGAAGGTTGGAGAAGCCAGGAACATGGATCATCTGAGAAAAAACTGCAAAGAATAAGCACAGAAGGCCAAAGAGAAAAGTCATGGCAGCTATACTCATGGTAGTGCCAAGTGGAGCCATCCAAACCCTCAGAAGCTCACAACTTGCCTCATGTTGCCAGGGATCCTGGGAGTGTATGTAACTATAAAATTTAATATATGTCTTGCTGGATTTTGGTCTTACTTTGTTCCCATATATTTCTATCCCCTCTTTATTCCTTTTGCAGTGGAAATGTCTACTTTATGCTGTTATATTGTGGAAAGGATTAACTTTCTTTTCCTTTGTACAGGAGCTTCAGCTAAGAATTTAACTTAAATCTCAGATGAGATTTTAAATTTGGACTTTTCAGCAATGATGAAATTCTTGGCAACTTTGGCAGCTCTCATTGTTGGATGCCTTTTAGCATAAGGTGATATGCATGAATCTTTTGGGGGCCAAGTTCTTAATATTATTGCTTGTGTATAGATGCCCCCTCAAAACCTCCAAGGTGGCACTCTTCAAAGCTGACCAGATCTAAAGTGTGTGGTGCTGAAATCAAGGGTGTGTTGTTGCTAAATTAGTCCACTGATTCATTTGGGATAGTTTTGGATAGGATTAAGGATGCCCCATCCTGACTGTGACTGTAGCCTGGACAAAATATAAAGGGCAAAATGAGGATTAATGTGGTAATCTGTCACTTGTTGTTTGCTGCCTTCTGCCTGCCTGTTCTGCAATGTCCCTTTGCTATGCAACCCTGCCAGCCAACTATGAACTGAAACCTCTACAAACTATCAACTTTAATAAACCTTATCTCCTTTAACTTTGAGTATCAGATACTTTGATACTTTGTATGAGCAACTAGAAAAGACTAGAAAAGTAAATAATATATTCAGAATATATATATAGAGAGAGAGACAGAGAGAGAGTTCAGGTTCAGAGTCAGGATTTTGTTGTTCAGGTCCAGAGTCAGTCATTTGTTAGCAACTCCTAGATATCTTCAAAGATAATGCTGAACAAAAAATAATACCACTCCATGTATCTCAATGCAATTATATTTTTTATATACAACCCATACAAAGGATAAAATAATTGTAAGGTTACATGTCCATTTCATAACCATTCAAGGAAGATATGTAAATATATATATATATATATATATATATATACATATATATATATCTGTATGTGTAATATATATATACATAAAAGGCATATGGTCTTTTAACTTTTATTACTATTACACTCCTTTTAAATAGTTTCTTATATTTCTCTAAGCCCAAAAGTTCTCTGTTTAAGAGAACAGGTCAAATAATGTACTGGAAACAATCTCTACATCTTATATGTGTAGATTCTAAATATTTATAGATGTAAATATTTAGGAGTACATTATCATTACAAAAGTAATGATAATGCTTTGAAAAGTTGATATTCCGATATATGCAGAACACATATATCTGTAATTATGATAAAGTCAGAGGCATTTGTTAAAGGTTAAGACTTATTTAAGTTAGTTTAGACTCCTGAAAAGAGACCATATCATAGATAGATCAGAAATAAAATCAAGAAGAGGAGTAGGCAATGAGGAAAAGGAATTTAGGCAGGAATGAGGAGAGGCAAGGTGGCTTTGGATAAATGATACAGACTTTAATATACCAGCATATAAAATTATATTAGCCTAGTCTCTATTAGTTTTACCCATAAGCAAGGCAGAGAAAATAATTCAGATTTCCTTAATTCCTTTCCTGATTTTACATAAAATACTGGTCTTTAATGTGGAGCTAAGAGAAGTTAATGGAATGCAAGGATATTTCAGGTTAACCATCCATTTACCTGATGTGTATTTTTGGCTACCACTTATCTACCATATTTCCTTGATTCTAAAATACTTTCAATTCAATTCAATAATAGTTGTATAGAGAAAAATAATTTCTACCCTATTAGATGTGCATTAAAATAAAAAAATCTTAATTTCAGAAATTAAAATAATAAGACCTAGAATGTTACCCTTGAAAACCTTATAAATAAGCACTATTTCTCTACCCTTGCAATTTAAGCACATCCTCAAATAGAAATTAATACATATGACTTTTGTGTCTTCAGCTAGTACTGTAAACATTGCCTCTGAGAAAAGAAAGAACACTGCCAAGTTCTGTTCACAGAGTTGACCTAGCAAGTAAAAACAACTTCAGAAATAATTTAAAAGTATTTTCTAAAAAAATGAAAATATAATTTATTTTCCATAACTTATAAAATGTGTAAATTATATTTTCCTGGCAACATCTTAATTATTGGTGAATTTTTTGCCTTTTTCTCTGCAGTTACTTCAAGTTTTGCTGTTTCAAATATGTCATCGAACAAAGATTTGTGATAAAACACTTCCCACAGCTGGAAGAAAAGAAGCTCATGTTATGTGAACCACACACATGTATTGGTAATATTAGGGTCACTGAGTGCATGGAGTGACATATAAATTTTATGTCTTTAAAATATCACATACAACTGGGCACATAAAAATATTCCATAAATACCAGCCTTGAATCTGACATTTTCCCAAGGAAACATTGAATGATGAGTTAGAAAAAAAATCTTGATATTATTGTCATTCTTATATTTATTTCTTCCACTATATGATGATTAGTAGGTGTTATGGCTTGTGATTAGATGGCCCCAAAGCCTTATGTGGTCATAGGTGGAGCTTTTTCAGTGGTGGCTGAATCTAGAGTGTGTGATTGATTCACGATGCAGTGCTTCCATTAAGGGTGGTGAGATTAAGGGCATGAGGATGATCTGTCTTAAGGGCAGGTAGCTTGGATACAATAAGAGAGACCACGTGAGGCTTACTACTAGTTGTATTTAGTCCCTTGCCTGCTTTTGGTGCCTTCTTCTCTTCTCTGTGATGCCTCTCTGGCATGACATCCCACTTTAGAGCCAGCCACCTATTGACTGAAACTTCTGCAAATGGTGAGCTAAATAAATCTCCTCCCTTAACATCTGGGTGTTGTGTATTTTGTCTCAGCAATGAGAGGATAGCAGTATAACAGTCATAGCACTATTTTTTGTTTACCTGAGAATTGTAAAAGCTTTACCAATTTTTTTCTGAATAAAGTAATTTTGTCTGAAAAATAAAAATCCTACTTCTTTACATGCATTAAAAATCTGCAGAGTATCTGGAGATATAGCTCAGTGACACAAGTGCCTGCCTGGCAAGTATAAAGTCTGGAAACGATTCCCAGTAACAAAAAAAAAAAAATCTACAGAGTACAGTATTTTGAGAATTACCATGATGTGTCTGATAAAAAGAACATCAATGCAGAATTAGAAAAAATAAAATATTTTCAGCTTCTATGCTCTATGTATTAAGAATTTTGTGCATTAATTACATAGTAAAGTGATCAAGAGAAAATGAAGTAATTATATCTAATCAGTGGGACTTATTTGAGTCTGTTCATGTTTTGGATTTCATTGTTCAGGTCCAGAGTCAGTCATTTGTTAGCAACTCATAGCTATCTTCAAAGGAAATGCTGAATAACAAACTATATCACTCTATGTATTTCAATACAATTATATTTCTTATATGCAACACATCAAAAAATGAAATAATTATAAGGCTATATATCCATTTCATAATCATGTACATTTTGCATTAATCTAATATTTTTTGCAGAAACCAGCACAACTATTTTAATATCTACTTATATCTAGACTAAAAGTTATAAGAATAGACAGGTATTAGTACAAAATCTATAACATCACCTCCATAACATCTGAAATCTTATATACTACCGTATTTTTCCTAATATATTTTTCTCAGTGTTATCTGAATTCATCTACTTGTTAGTCACATCCTAATCCTTTCTGATATGTGTTCCTTTGAAAGAACTGAACTCATTTAAAAATACAATCATTTATTCACTGATATAACAGCTATTTACTTCATATTAACTCTGTGCAAGACCTTGCCTTAGACATGAAAGATATCACAGGTAAGATCTCTCTGGATCTTACAGATCCACACAACAGAAAGGGAAATTAAATGTCCACTAAAAATATAATTATAGTTAGGAAAGAGAAATGTAGTCTTCAAGGAAACATTCCATGAAAGATGTTGCATTAGTTTGTCTTCCTTTGCTACTAATGAAAATATCACAGGTTGGATAAGTTTAAAAGAAAAAAAGGTTTATTCTGGTTCATGGTCTGTCTCAAGGTTGAGGGGCTGCAATTTGATTGATTTCTTGATGGGAGAGTTCCAAAGCACCATAAGGCACCACATGGCAACATACGGGGAAAAGCATGTGTTCTCCTCCATCTCCCTTTTCTTAGAAAGCCACCACTCTCAGTCATAAGGACTATATCCTCATGACCTTGTCTAATCCTAATTACCTTAGATAAATCCCACAATAAGCAAGGTTGTCAGATTAGATGACCCCCAAATTCATACCTTATATCTTTATACTAAATACTTTGTGAACTATTACCAAGGCCTCAGTTAAAAAACAATTTAAGCAAACACTGCAAAACTTACACTCTATAGATTGTGGATAAAAACTGGTGGTCAAATTAACACCAGCTGAATTACATCTCCATGCTGCTGAGCATAGATGTTTCACCTGAGGAAAGATGCCAGCATAAATGGAGACATGGAGAAGGAGAAGGAAGGGTGTTAATGCATTGAGGCATTAATGCATTGAGGTGTTGTTGGTTCTCCTATGTGTTGCTGTTTGAGCCGTTAGGTTCTCCTGGAGGAGCTCTGGTCCTCACAGCCAGCATTGCATCCTGGATCCGGAGAGGAAGATGTATGCTGCTTGGTCTCCAGGATGAACTCGTCACGCTGGCTTCCTGGCATGTACTCGACTGTGCTTGTCGGAGGAGCTGAGGGCCTCCCTGTCACTGAGGATGGCTGTGGTGCTTTTCAGGACAGCCCTGATCTTGTTGTGAGTGTGATTTCTTGGCTACAGCATAGAACTCTCAATTTATCAGCACAGCTCCTTAACCCTGCTGGCATAGACTTCCTAGTTTTCACCACTGACCTTTGGGCCTTCTCAGCATGGATTCGTAAAACAGACTGGCATGAGTCCTTCTTGTGGGCTCTAGACCTCCAGTTGGCCTCATGGGAGGCATTGTCATGAGTTCTGGGTCTTCATCTGGACTCATATAGGACATTGCTGTGGGATTCAGGCCCTTGGCTAAATATTCTATGTCTTCATCATTGTGGATAGATTTCCTGCATTTTCTTGTGTTAACTCTGGGTGGCCATCATAAAAATAATGTTATAAAATCCATGTCCTGATTCTAATTGTTCTCCGTACAGCCCATGACTACAAGAGATGGCTAGATAAATGGGAATCAAGACTACATGAAGAAAAACATTGCTTTAAATTTCACTACAGAACTGGTCCAGGTAATACAGGATTGCTATCACCACTGATGAACAGAAATCTCAAGTTGCACTCCATGCCAGTCCTCCCACACAGCTGGGTCCCATGATGGCTTCTACCATTATTGTTGGTCCAATGAACGTGATGTGGCTGAAGCCTCTGCAAATACCCACTGTTAAAAATGAGTTCTTCAAGGAACTTTTTTTTTATTCCATTACTGCCTCCCAAATAGAATTTGAATGAGTTGACAGGACTGTCAAAAAGTTGGTTACCCAGCTGGGTCTTAGCTGCAAGTGAGGCTGATATAGTGAACATCTGGAAAGTCTACCTGTTATAGGGGAAAGCAAAGTGCATTAAGTGGGACTTTAATATCTCACATAAGCAACAGCAGAAAAAATAAACAAAATTATTTATGATTATTCCACTCTTCCACATTTCCAGATGCTGCTGCTGTACTTCTGTGACAAGCCCCCTTAAAGAACCCAGATCTGCCAAAAAAAACTGAACACCTTTCAATAGGCTAGTCGCTCAAAGCCAGGCAGCAGAAAAGCTTGTCCAATAGCCCAGGTCACTTTCAGACCTTTTTTTTTGGCTTTGGTGTGTGTGTGTGTGTGTATGTACTGGAAATTTAATACAAGACCGTCACACTGAGATATATCCTGTACTTTTTTTGTTTTAGGTTTTTTGATATGAGGTTTTGCTAAGTTGCTAAGTCATACAGTTGTCCAGGGTAGACTCAAACATGCAAGCCTCCTGCCTCAGCCTTGCAGGTGACTGGAATTGCAGGCATGTGCCACTGTATCCACACATAGATCTTCTTTTACTAGGCCCCATACAAATATTCTAGTAGATAGTGATTAAAAGATACACTCCCAAGGAGGATGATACACACTACCTTTAAAATCCAAATGTGAGAGTAATAAAGGGGGCTCTGTAGCTGACATGATGCATTATAACATGAACATTGCTGCCGGGGATTTAGCTCAGTGGCTTAAGCGCCTGCCTGGCAAGCGTGAGGTCTGAGTTCAATCCCCGGTACCAAAAAAAAACAAAAACAAAAAAAAAAAATAACAAAAACATGAACATTGCTTTGGATGAGACATGTTAACAAGTCCCACGATCTCCATAATCTTCATTAAGGCAATGATACATAGAATCTCTGAAGACTTACTTCTATTCTCAGGGCATGCCCATATAGTAACAAGCTTCAAGACTAACTAATTAGTATGACCAGTAAGTGATAGCTGTTTTTACAATATATAATAACATTTTTCAATTTCCAACTTATTTTCTTTTTGTATTTTACAAAAGCTAACTGAGCAAACAAAAACAAATCCTTGGAAATACTTAAGTAAGCACACAGACTCCAACATTTCTGGTAAATACCCTCCTGTTAAGCTTTACTAATGCCTTGATCTAGTGCTGCAACCTATATGGGGAGAGGGGTCCTGAGAGGGCGGTATGGGAAATTAAAAAGAAATAAGGCACATAGAAGGAATCCTGGGAGAGGGTGGGACCTGACTTCTCTGATAGAGAGGCAGTGACAGCTTCCCAACTCTAGTGTCTATTTAATCAAAGTAAAATAAAAATTAAAAAAAGAGTAAAAACATGCAGTGGGGTTAAGAGTGAACTTTCTCAGTGTTTTTCTGAGAACACTGAAAGCCGAAATACTCTCAAAGCTATCTGTGCTAAGTTAACAAGGAGGAACAGAAAGGACATGCAACTGGGTTAGAGGTCAACTTGTTTACACAGTCTGTCTCTGGCTTTCTGTGTCCTTGTCACTGGCTTTGCTCAGTCTTAAGGAGCATGTCGGCTTCTGGCTCAGCCACAGCTCAACTGCTCCCCACATCTCCCCCATTCCCATTTCTTAGTCACAAGTGATGGGTAGTCAGTTGGAGTTGGAGCAGCTGCATTTGGAGGACTCTGTAGAAGCCCTTCTTTGCTGTGGAAGGCTGTTACTTTTCCTCCCTTCTCCAGGCATCCATGGCAAAGGTTCTTTCTATGAAGTCTGTTTTCATCTCGAAACTTTTCCACTCTGAGTGGACTTGTTTACTTATTTGTAAAAATTCAAGCCCAAGGATCTTAGGTCCCTGCATTTAGCAATTTAACCCTGTACAACTGGTTAACACATAACAATAGTCAGTTATCAGTGTAGCTGGAAATCATCAGAAAGTATCAGTGATTTGCATTTCTTTTTATAGCTAGCTTAGTATTATGGTATTGTATTATACATCTGGTAGTTACACTTTTCTGCTGAGTGTTCAAGACCAAGTTAAAATTAATATCTTGCCATCTATCGAGGTTCAATAAGTCTCCTTAGGAATTTCCTTGGAACCAAATGCAGCACCTTTCCGTTCTTAGTATCAGCCATCTGCATGAGAGTCATGGCCATTGCTTGACCTAGTTGCTTTCAGTGAAAGCTTAGGAGAATTTTTGTCCTGGTGACTTTCTGTATACACACTTTATATATCAATCTACTTTTTCTGTGGTCTAACAGTCTTCTTGTTCAGGAGGTTGTATAATTCATCAGAGTTGTGGGATATCTCTGAAAACTTTCACTCATGTCCTGGGTCCTTACTGACCTTAGAGGGCTAACACCAAAATATAGGCTATCATCTTAGCCCATCAAATTTCTAGTTTTTGGTCTTCAAACTTCAGCTGTGGAACATCTAGAAGAGAAGGTTAATGGCCTTACATTGTAATGGAAGAAGTGAACTTAATTACTATAATTTATCTGAATATCAAGCACTTTGAAATATAAAATATAGCCAGAGAACTGTTATGTTTTTACAAATTATGGATGTTCTAGTAGTCGAATCCCTATAGAATGTTAACAGACAACAGTTATAGAAAAATTGAGCTCAAAAGCTATATATAATATTCTAGCTTGACAGTCATAAAGGAAATTTTACAGCACACTTAAATTTTCATTTTGACATAGAATAGCCTTTTTTTGTCAATTATCTATCTATCTAGCATATAAAGAGCTCTCACCTAATTTGTTGTCTTTTAATGGGATGTCACTGAAGTATGTGACTTTTTTTAACTGCTTAATGTCTAAACATTTTTAGGTATAATGGCATATATGTAGCATACATACTACGTAAGTTTTTGTAAAAATATTATTATTCACTGGCAACCTCATTTTGCCTTGACATCAATCTCATATCATAAACACGTGGAGCACAAGAGAAGGGCAGACGTCTGATTCTAAAATAAAAGGCTTATCGTCGTAGACAATCCTATATTTACATTTTCAAAGACCTGCACATCTGGGAGGCACAAATACATTTAATACACCATGAGATTAGCAACAGTCAGTTGTCATAGCTATATGAAAACTTGTGTTTCTTGATTTTGTGTGATACAGAGCACCTTTAAATTAGAAAACCTTGTTTTATTTTTAGAAAACATAATCTTTTGATGATGACCAAAGTGACCATATTACAGTAATATATTTTGAACAACATCCTTAGGATATATCCCAAAAGGCTATGTAGATTGGTTGGGCCTCCTACAAATGAACAAAAACCAGGTAATTATTATGTCAGGCAGCTGCTTTCTTGTTCATCAATTGGAGTCCTGTCAAATAACCTGTCACCACACGAAAGGATTTTAGTTTAATCATTTTAATAATTTTTGAAGACTTATGAAAACCAGATCATATCACTTAACACCTTACTTTTGAATGATGAGCCACTCTGAAGTCACAACATACAAACAACAATTTTTTGTATACATTATATTTATAAAACCAATTTTAATATTATTTTTGACCAACAGGCAGCTTTAGTGGAAACATATCAGACTAATCCTTCAAAAATTCAAAAATTTGGAAAGAGGAAAAATATGTTGAGCTCACATAAAACAGCTGTTTACAGACTGGATGCACAGACAAACAAACAAATATATATGAAACAAATTTGTTTATCAAATCAAAGTGCATGCACATATATATTTGAATATATATATATATATATATATATATATATATATATATAATCTCCAAACTGAATTATAACATTTTTACAATTTTAGAAGTTCAGTTATAAGTAGGGTAATCAGAATTATTTGTAGGTCAATTAGCAGAGATCTCTTATAAGAAGAATTTGGAAGAAAAAAAACTTTTGTCTATAAATAATATAATGTTTCATATTTTATTTTATCTTAAGAATACTGGCAACTTTTGTGGTTTTTCTTTTATGTTGCTTTTAGTTCCGTTTTTGCTACATACTCTAGCACATACTTAGAGTTTTTTTTTTAACAGTTCTCTATAAAACAAATTATAATTTAGGTTAATATTATCCCTTATGCAGACTCTCTTTGCTGGTACCTTTGATTTATCTTTTGCCATGCCCTGCCCGCCTTGCTTCTGGGTTGTTAGGACTATGCCCAAATAGTTTTCTACCAGCTCCCAATGCTGCAGCCATTTAGTAGGAGTGGATGCACACCCGAGAAAGGATGGGTGCCATTGTTTCACACTGATTGAGGCTCTGCAAAGGTGATCTGTGGCTGCCTCATCAGCTTTGAGACAAAGGTGCAGTTGCCACCAGGTACCCTGACCGAAGGTGCACAGCCTGTGTTCTCCTCAGTGGTTGACACACACAAAACAGGCATCTGGCTTTCTCCCACCTCCCTTCTCTCAGCCAAGCTCCAGGCTTGGTGGCATAACTCTTTGGATCCCGCCTCCTGCATAAATCCACCCTCTTCCCTCCCTCACCCAGGGGTCTGTGAGAAATGCCAAGAGGAGTGCAAAGTAGCAGCTTCCCTATAAAATAACCCTCTGAAAGTCAGTAGAAGTCTAGATAGATTTGTGCTAGTTTGCTATAGAAAAAGAGGGAGATGTTTTAAAATATCAGGTGCAAAGTAGCCAGTGTTTCTCTCTGGATCTACTCACTCTCAAAGCTGAGCACATTTGTAAGGGCATTGCACTGGACCTATTCCCTGTAGGTCCACACTGGCAATATCAATAGGCCAGGCAGAAGGCCAGTGATTCTTAGAAATGACTGAGGCATCAGTTTCAGTGTCCAAAACACCTTTGAATTTTTTTTATCTATCTTTAGCATAAGCTCAAGCCTCTCTCATTTGATAGATTTAACCCAATATGCTTTTGAAGACTTAAACCTGTATCCCCTGAAGGCTTATTTTGTAGAGTCTGCCTCACCTTTATAGATGAGACTGACACTAAATAAGCAGTTTTATTTTCTGGTAACACTCAAATCACTGTATTAGAGTTATGGGCCATAACTTTTAATTCTCTGAATCTATTACTCCTGGGATAACATAGATAGAGCCATTGTAAACCAGCACTGCTGTGACCCAAGAACAATCCCACAGTCCCAGAGGGCAGGGGCCATAGATTCCCGGAGAAATCACCTGAGGTGCCACCTCTGGAGTTAATATGAAGCGGAGGTGGGACAGAGGTCTAGTGCTGCACTGTCTGATGCTTCCCTGTCAAGGTCATAGACCGTGCCCTGTTTTGTATTGGCAGAAAGGGCTGGGGACTCACCACGGACAGTGCCTCCCCTGCTTGTCAGGGCCAGGGCTGGCCCCAAGAGGCATGTCCCAACAAAGGACTGCCATCACTGTCAGCGTTAGATCAGCACTCATTAGCCCAATGGCATCCCTGATGACAGAGAGGGTAAAGGCCAGGCTGGTTTTGAGCCTCCAATGTTCATTTTTGGCAATTACTCTGGTGAGAACAGCAATCTCTTGTGAAATGTCCTTTTTTCCCCACATACAAAACATATACCATGTGATTTATTACCATGTTCTTTAAAAACCTGTTCCATAGCAGCTCAGTCTGTGTACAAAGAATAATCATCTCTTGTAGGGAGGCTTTTCTCCTATGAGGTCTTAACACATTTTGCAATATTTATTAGCATTTTTAAACACCAGTTGCTTCACAAGAATTTGTTCTGCATTTGAATCCTTTACTGTTCTCCCCATGGCTTTTAACAGCCCTGTTACAAACTTCTCAAAATGTTCTTCCTGCTCCTGTGTAACAGTGAAAAGATCGAGAGATTTCTCACCATTGGTGGTCAGCTTCCTGCAGGCTTAGGCTCTAAAGATACTAATCTTTGGTAATACTGATGGGGAAAGTTAATTGGTTAGCTACCTCCTCAAATTATCCCATCCCTGCTAACATTTATAAAGTAATCAGGACATTGTGTTGCCTGTTTTTAGCTGCCTGCTCGGTGCACAGCTCTGTCCAATTTGTCTTCCACATTAAACAGTCAGCTGGTGCTAGGCAGGCTTTTGCTGTGGTCTGCCAATTGCCTGGAGCCAAAACATCTTGAGCAACTATCTCAAGAAGCCTCACGGAAAGTGGAGCTGTAGGGCCACAGAGATACAGCTGGCTTTAGTTCTTTTAATCTCTTAAAAGGAATAACTTGATGTTCTTGAACAAACTGTCCTGGGTTCAAGGGGTCAAGTCTTTTAAGAATAAGGTAATAATTTGTCCGGTTAATACAAAAACCGGACAAATCCTCACCGGCCCTTCTAGCCTCTTGTAATGCCTGCTGAACTGGGGAGAGAAGGAGAGCCATGGGCCTTGCAAGGCAACTTTATTTTAATTTTGCCTCAGCTCTGTTAGGTAATGTAAGCACAGCCATTTGAGGCAGAACAGAACCTTCCCTTCATGTTCTTCTTAGAACTCTGAGCCAGAAGTTTTATGTTCCTCCTGAGTCTACTCAGAGAGCCATGACTCAGACTGTCCTGAGCTTCAGGCAGAAGTGCAGTGGGCTCAGGAGACTTTAGTGACTCATACTAAATCCTGCACTCACACTCATGCTGCACTGTGTGATGCAAATGTTCCTTGATTTTTGGACCTGCCATAGGAGCCATTTTTTCACTGTCTGGGTATGAATCCAAACACTCTTTCACAAGGGTCCATACAGAAAAAATAAGGAGGGGGAACTCATTTGGCCCCTTGGCAGGGTACCTTTCTCTTAGCTGTTTTATCACATTCTCTTGAGTAGTAAATTTAGTTTCTTCTTCTATGAACAATGGATAAACTCAAAAATTTATCAAGCTGTGCACTTTTAATAGATATCCCTCTTACTTTAAGCAAAAGTCTAAGCATTTCAATATACAAAGAACCATCCTTTGATCCTGACTTCCCCATAGTTTTACACCCAGCAGGTACTCAATGCACTGTATCTTAATCTTAATTGTGTGTATTCCTAGAGAGTCCCCTTTTCTCAGTTTGCTCAGTTTCCCCATGCTCAGACCCACATCTGGGAACCATCTGTCATGACCTTTGCAGGGAGTGGGATCTTGAGAAGAATGAGAGGAGATTAAGAAGAAATAAAGCATATAAAAGGAAAGCTGGGACAGGGTGTGACTTGAACTCTGATGGAGAGGCAGTGACAGCTTCCCAGTCCCAAGTCCTTATTTATACAAAGTTTAAAAAAAAAGTGGGGGAGACAAACACCAGGGTCCAGAGCACAAGAGCTCAGTGTTTTGCTGAGAACACTGAAAACCAAAACACTCTCAGAGCTATCTGTGCTATAGTCAACAAGGAAGAACAGCAAGGCCAATACCTGTTGATAGGCAACTGAGCTAGGGATCATCTTGTCTACCCAGTCTGCCTCAAGCATTCTCTGTCCTTGGGACTAGCTTTGCTCTACTCTTGCGGAGTTTGCCAACCTCCTGCTCAATCATGGCTCAGCCACGCCCCACAATCTAGCACATCAGAAGGCTTTCACACAAATATTTTATAAACTTTTCTACATTTTTTTCCTTTTGACTTTGCTTAGATGTGTGGTTTCTTGGAATATATTTAAAGTGTCATCCATTTTTTAGTTATGCATCAGGAGATAGCATGAGTAGTTTGAATAGAAGTAGGAAAACTTAACTTTCAAATGAATTGTCACCCACAGGCATGATGGTTGGGCCTTGTTGTGTTTGAGAGGTTCAATAGGTCAGTTTTTAGAAATACTGGATTCACCTGCTGATACCTGAATGAACTACAATTGCTGGAATGCAACAGTGAGTCTGAGGTGCCATTGACAGAATAAAGAACAACAACAACAAAAAAGAGTTTAGAAACTTACAAGTAGAATCAGAGTTAAAGGCAGCTTTTTAAAAGCATAAAATAATTCAGTAAAATTCCTCTTGTATTAAAATTTCCCTTTTCACCAACTTCAGGTCATGGTCACCACATTTCTGCTTGACTACATTAAAAAATGCAGCACTCACAATCTTTGAAAGCAATACATGCTATTTTGAGGCAATGATGCTCTTGAAGTGGTACCCAATTCTCACTGTGTCCACTGAATTTATAAAATTAGGCTCTAAGATGAAGATTGAGATCATGTACTATTGGGCATTGCCAGAACTATCAGAGAATGCTCAATGGCTTTCAGGACAAAATTTGAACCCAAGTAGTGAGACATCTACCTTTTCTAATTTCATTATGTAAGCTCCAGTGTGTACCACTAGAAAGAACCATTTAATATAACAATCTTTATACCATTTATACTCTTCATTGAGTGATGGCAGCATTTCCTGTGATTCTCAAAGACTTGCCTTCCCAAGTTATCACCAGTGTTCTTTTGATTGACTGTTTTTAAACTATAATTGAACATCAAGGGCGCAATTCATTTCACCAGCATATGATCACTGTTTTCAAATCTAGAAAGACTAGATAACCCATCTGGATTCTCTGAGAAGCTGAACAGAAAAATATATTGCCTAAAATTTTTTTCACTAGCTTCCAAAATACCAGAGAGCTGGATAATGAGGTAGAGAGTATGTTCAGACTGAAGATTCTGCTCCTGATACTCCTGATGACCTAATATAGCTGACATTTCAAATTCATTAGCTCAAAAGAGTCATTTGTGCCAATGACACTGCTCTCACTAGAAACTGGACACATATCCCAATGCTGTTGTAACTAATATTTTCACTGGAGTCCAGAAATTATATCACTAACCTCTGAGCGATTTATGACTGAGTAAATTTGACTGGTAGAGTCTGGGTCAAATGCTAATACTTGCTGTAACAGAAGATGAGAAAGCCAGCATCCAGCAATTTTCTCTTCACTGGTGGGAGTCAAGCTCTGCTTTGTAAGTTGGATATCATAAGACTTGAGACCAGAATCAGACACTAGTCAACCGCTAAAGATTAATGAGTTGCCTAAAGCATCCCTGATTAAGGGTGAGTTTTGCATAGACAACACAGGAGATTCTACACCATTATTAAGATTGTAAATTATTTACATTCTGTAATATAATTCAAAACTTTAGAAAAACCAAATTATTTGCTTCAGCATTTTTAATCTTCTTTTGATACTACTGTGAAGTTAATTCAGGGAACCTTGGAAGACTTTAAATCGCATTCTTTCTGGGAGTTGAGTGTGGACCCAAGATGTAAAAAGAATTATGTTCCTTAGTAGATAACTTGGCCCTTTGTAAATGAAGATTCATGCATATTTACCAGAGAGATTATATTATTTTAGAAACGTACAAGTAGAATCAGAGTTAAAGGTAGCTTTTTAAAAGCATAAAATAATTCAGCAAAATTCCTCTTGTATTAAAATTTCCCTTTTCACCAACTTTAGGTCATGGTTACCATATTTCTGCTTGACTACATTAAAAAATAGAGCACTCCCAATCTTCAGAAGCATTACATGCTATTTTGAAGCAATGATGCTCTTGATGTGGTACCCAATTCTCATTGTGTCCATTGAGTTTATAAAATTAGGCTCTAAGATGAAGATTTGCATACAAATTTACTGAAAAGTGACTCCTTGATCAAGTGTTCTGGGAGAATAAGGAAGTATGGTGGGTAATAAGGAAGGAATTTAATTTTGGTTGAAAGAGGCCTCACTTGATCTGTCATGGAAGTCTAGAGCTCAAATGATCCGAGTTGTCCTGCCTAGGGCGAAAGAAAATGGAAGAGGATTCAGTTTCCTCTGATCAACCAGCCATTATATTTGGCTGTATGTGGATGGGGCATAGTCTTGGGTGAGGAAATTCTGTAGCTGAAGACAATTACCAAAGAGACCCCCTCAGGTTCAGCAGCTCACTATCGGCAGATGAAGTGTTGCTTCAGTCCTGAACAGTGTGCTTACATTTAATACTCATTAGTGCTACAAATTTTTCCCATTGTTTCACTCTCCCCTTAGGTGTTAATAGCATACAGTTTCCACATTGTTGCCATTTGTGCTTGAGTCCTTTAAGTCCTTCACAGTAGCAAAAGTTGTAATCTTAGATCCATATAGTAACATTCATTTTATTAAATTATGAAACATAAGGTTTAGTGGATCTTCAGACACAGGGTACAATAAGATAATTATTACCCATATTCCAGCAGTAGACAATGTATGGCACACGTGCTACAGTGGGCCATGTGTATTAAGGAAAGCTCTAAAGTTCATCATCACTGCCAAGTCGTATGCTCTTAATATTTTATCATGAAAAATTCTTGGACTTAGAATTTACCCAGGGTATACAAGTGAAAACATTGTGTCTAGACTACTAGAAAGCTACCCTTGACCTATTAACTCACCATGAAATCACATTGCTTTTTAGAAAAATGTTATCCTAGCCTTAACTAAAAATAAAATGAAATGATGAATATCATAATTTATGTCACACATTGATATTTTGCTTTATTCCCTTTTTCTGTTTCTCTATAGAGAGTTGAGTTTTTCCCAGTGGCAGAAACTCACACATAGCTAAAATAATGCATCTTGTTTTTTTCTAAAATATTGGGGTTAATTTTTTAAAGACTTTGTCTACCCTGGCACCTAACCTTGACACAGTAGGTATATAATGAGTTTTCTGAGTGGATAAAGAGAACTCAAGTCTAACTTAAAAGAGCTTTAATTATGTCCAAAAATCATATAAAACACTGACAATTCTTACTTTTATAGAATATGCACTTTCTATTGTTACTCCATAGCTTTAGATCAAAGACTTGGTGAAATGTAAGGAAGAAAAAACAATTTGATAGTCTCATAATTTTGTCCTATTGTTTCAATTCCCTTGAGCTCTTGTGTGTAAGAAAGAGCCTTTGTTAACAGGCTCCCTTGTGCTTTTGAGGAATGATGAGAAATGCTAAACCAAGTCTTCACTTTTAATTTAGTTATATTGATAGGGACTTACACTGAGATACATTAATCAATACTACCTACTTCTGTGCTCTGCAAAAACTCATATAAACCCCTTTATCCCCTTCTTTTATCATCTTCCTTTTTATAATTAAACTAGAGGAACCACTTTTCCAAAGGGAAGTCAGTCCACATTCTATTTATTTATTTATTTATTCATTCATTCATTCATTCATTCATTCATTTTGGTGTCTTAAGCAGTCTGCTATCTTTTCCCCATGACAGAGCTCACTACTAATCAAGCTTTTGTTTCTTTTATTTTCCCACAAGTAGAACTTACTTTTGATCCATCTCATCTTATTGAAGGGTGATTACTAATTAACCAATGAGTCATCCAAAATTTTCAAGAAAACTAGAGAAGACATAGTCTGCACCTAGTGAATTTAATGGACTAGCTAATTTTTCAGACTAATTCTGCCCAAATATCTGTTTTAATTATAGTACACAGTTTGGTTATTGACAGAATCTCCATATAAATTACAATTCTACATAATTCAGTTATTGTACTATGAATAGCTATGAGGTGGTAGGAAAGTGTTAGTTGCCTCCCAGAAAATAGCCTTGTATTCTATAAATGACATGTATTTGAAGTAGTTGAGGTTCTTTGTAAACTAAAGCTATATTTTTATAGCACAAAAAAGAAAAGAATTCAACTTTTTACTGACCTTTTTCTATGTGAAACAAAGTTGAATTTCACAAAAATGGTAACAATTTTTTCAGCATGACAAAGAATATTCTAAGAGCTTCATTTATAACAACGCATTTGAACTTGTATGTTAGGAATTATTATTGGGGCTGGGGGCTTGGCTCAGTGGCATAAGTGCCTGCCTGGCAAGCGGAGGTCATAAGTTCCATACCCAGTCCAAAAAAAAAAGCATTCTAATTCTCTTTTTAAGAGAGAATTGAAACATTGAAGTGAAGTATATTCTTCAAGTTCACAGAGCTAGTAAGGATATCAGCTAGATTTAAACCCAGTGAGTCTTAAACCAAGTCTGCTCTCTAGACAACATCTCTTACTAATACTCTAAAGAAGGAATATTCTGCATACTGACAAATAAATGCAAGTTTCCTGTTGGACAAAGTTTGTATTATTAAGGTAAATTAGCTTTATTTTTTAACATAAATTTCTGAATAGTATCACATTCCCTGAGATCAATTCAGGCAATATTTAACTGACAGCCTCAGCTCTGTCTCAGTTTTGGTCTTGCTGAGGGTCCTGGTCCTCACCTTGCTTCGGGCCTTGGGCATAGACCACCACAGGCCCTCAGTCTTCACTACTGTTGCAGCTACATCTTCAGACTTCCTTAGACTTAAGAACCTCCAGTCTTAACAAGCTTTCTCAGTGTGAACGATGCAACCCATTCTATGTAAGGTAAAATTACCGAAGTGAGGCCGTCATAAGAACTCACGCCGCAGCACAGGGAGACAGTAAGGCGAAAGGGGACTTCCTTAACTGACAAGAGGGAGAAACTGCTTATTTAGAGCAGGAACTGGTATACAAGCATAGTGTCCTGCATTTTAGGAACAATTTAAGCACATTTGGAATGCAGAGGGTCAGAACCCTCTAGTGGCCATAAGGCAGAATCCTCAGGAGTGGGTTGTTTGTTAACCTGGTTGGAGTCAGGGCCAATATACTCTTGAGTGGCTGTAGTGCAGTTAGAACAGTCTCACCTATCAGAGAAGTTCTTCCTAAAACTCTTGCACTTGTGTGTAAGTGGCAGGACTAAAACTGTGGCTGTTGTGTCTTTTGTAACTATAATGGAGGGCTATAATGGAGGAGGAACATAAGGCTGCTTCTGGCAACTGAGTGTAAGGGATTTGGAAGGGATCAGATTAGGCCTTTGTGCTTCCCCAATTTTTGCAACTAGCATGATTTTTTGGGTGCTCTCTGAGGGGTGGCAGGGGTGCCCAGGATCAGGAGAGGGCTTGACAGCCATCAGTCAGATAATGCCACTTTATAAATGTCACACTTTGTCTACTTTTTCAAGACTTCACACAACCAGTCCTGAGACGCTAATCAAGCAAACCTGGACTTGACCGGGATCAGCTGATCTGCCAGTTATGCAAGCACCCCAGCTGTGCAAGGCTTCAACTCTTGTCTTTGCTCTCTCTTTCTATAAACCACTGAAACTACTACACCCCATTCGTGACAGATCTTGCACTGCTCTGTGCTGCCCAGCCTGTCCATGTTGATTAAATATCCTTCCTTCCTATTACCACAGTTTATCTCTTTGCATGCAGATTTTTTAATAACCTATAAAATTACTTAGGTAGCTATAAGAAATGTACAGTGTTATTACTGGAACCCACAGACAGAGGCCTGCCTCTGAGTGGCCTAACAGGTTCAGTCACTACATGAGGAGCCTAATTAACAAAGGTGAAAATTACTTAAAGTAAAAAAAAAAAAATGAATTTATTAATAGTTTGGCCACAGCCAGGAAAATAGCCAGAAAGCAATCTATGTTCCTGAAACTATAGTAGTGTTTGAATTTTATAAGAGGGGAACAAAAGCAAGAAATATACACAGCATGTTGCCAGCTTGGCTTATAAATATGATATTTTGGATTGGTTGGCACTATGATAAGGAATGATGTTTCCCTCCCAGCATGTGACAGAGCTGGGAAGGAAAAACAATATAGCCATATTCAACCCCCCTAATTTTAAAGAAGCTTCTGTTATACTACCAAGGAAGTACCAACTACTGGAAGTAGAAACCGTATTTCCAGTAGGTGGATCAAAGGAAAGAAATTGAAATTACTAAACATGGAAAAGAAGTCACATACACTTGAAATTTAAAACTCAGTGGGGGAGAAATTCCTTGAGATTGCTGGTTCCTGTGGAGTGGAGAATTGTAAGGCTGGTCTGGAGAATGGGAGAAAAAGTGAAAGCTACATTCAGCTACCATTTTTGGAAGGATTCATGGCTACAGCACTGAAAAAGCAGCAATCATCAAGGTAAAATTAATGATGGATCTCACCTGTGCTACCAATCTGCACAGCAACTTAGGATCATTTGTTCACACATCTGTGTGTCCATGGGACTTAAATTTAAGTGATGTGTCATTTTTGATTTGATTTTCCCTTTTATCTTCCTTTGTGCCTTTTGTCCTTGTAGTACCTGTACTATATCCCTTCCTGTTCTTACTATTTACCACGCAGAGAACCAGATTGTGGTTCATAAGTATTGGTTATGAAGAAATGATGTCTGAAAGTAGAAGAATGTGAAAAAAATACACTTAGTAATTTCAGACTTTATGATTCTACATAATAACTTGTATATTTCATGTAAATGTTGCTCAAAATTGGTTTCAACACTCTTAGTGAAAAGTATACTGTATATCCAGGGTCTATACTTAATACTCTTCTCCCATACATGAAACAGGCAGCAAATTAAATTATTTTTACTATCACAATTGTATTGGTTTCATAAATATTTTATCATCAAATCTATTTCTCATACAAAATCCCTATTCCTAAAATTATTTTCACCTTTAATAGCATTTGGCGGGTATATAATGAAAGATAAATAATCAGTGTGAAAACTTATGTTTCTTTTATGAGAAGTCTGTTGATGCCAAGGCATGCAGCACAAACTTGACTCATTCTCTGTAACTGATGCTGGAGTATAGCTTTAAAAGAAAATATAATAAACACATACCTAGTAAGTTTCTACCATGCTCCAGCATCTAACACAGGGAATATGCAAAAAAATTAAGCAAATCGTATGCAGCTCATAGAACTAGTGATTACTAAAGACCAAGATTAAAATGTGAATAACGGACTACAAATATGAAAGAAATAAAGGAATTATAAAACATTATGTACAGCTCTTTCAATAAATTATAAGATATATATGGAGTGATGTTTAAAAAACAAAATTACACATGATTAGATTTTAAAAATTTACCATTTTTAGTCTTAAAAAATCATAATTCATTGAAAGTAAAAAAAAATTGCCAAATTCAAAGGACTTAACTAATATAGCCTAACTAACTTTTAAGATTGTATAATCTGATTAAATGAACAAAGAAATAGAACTTTATATTACATACAGAAAAAAACAAATATTTAATGTCATCCAAAATTCACAGACACACACACACACACACACACACACACACACACACAGTTGCTGAAAAGTAAGTTACAGTTTCTGTTCCTTTGTCTTCAGTACTTTAACTTGCTGACTCTCTGATGGCCTCCTCTCTTACCCATAGAAGGAGGGTTGTATAATGGGCTAATTTAAGCTAAGAAATGGTCCCTGAATCATGCCTTTCTCTCCCTTTGTAGTCTGTTGGCTTAAAGAACTGTGTTGTCCAGTATTTTGTCAGCAATGAATTCACAAAATTTAAATGCACAATTTAGATAACCAAGTAAAATAGAAAAACTACACATAGCTATCCAGTATTATAATTTTACAACTATATGATCAATAATTGATAGATAAATAGATGTAATATTGTAATCTCACCCTTAGAATAAGAATAAAAAACAACTAATATTCTGTAAATCAAAATGCAACTAAACGTTATAATCTTACAATTTGATTAAATTTTGGATCATGTATTGGTGTTTTTTCTCTCATTGCTGAGATAAAATGCTGATGCCCAAAATTAAGGAAGGAAAAGATTATTTAGCTTACAGTTTGTGGAGGTTGCAGTCCATACTCAGCTGGCTCCAAGGGAGGGTGGCCTGGCTAAAGGGCAATCGTTTATGGTGGCTGTGGTAGATACCAAATGCGATAAGGGCAAAAGTGCAAATTGGGGGAGCAAGCCTCTTTTCTTTCCTTACATTTTAGGAGGCTACATGCCTTAGGTGGGTTCAGCACTCACATCATCTCTGTGCCCTCCTGTTTCACCAGCTGAGGATGTTTACAAAGTAAGGACCCTGGGGCCTGCTGAATCACTTATTTAAACTTCTGACCTTCTCAAATTTACACAATGGAAATATCCTAATGAGGTAATAGCATGTCCTTTACACCACTGGATGGAGAGCTGATGAGTTACTTTACTAAATTTCTAGGCTTTTCAAGTTGACACAATGTATAAACCATGCCAGATCTCAAATCTAAAATGCTATGTGGCCTTTAGAACGCAGAGACTCTTAAAATTTTCATGTATCTTCTGACATGTTCTACTATTTCAGTTATGTATTTAATGACATGTATTTATAGCTCCATGAAAATTAGCCAAAGAATAACAGACCAAATCCCTATAATTCAATAGATCTGCCTTAGCAAGTTAGCCAAAAGACAGTTGGGTGAATGACACTACATCAGATTTACCAGACCACTCATAACCACACCAGAGGGGTGATTGCAGACAAGTGTCTGCCAATCCAATCAGGTGAAATGCACACTTTTCAGAGGAGTGTTTATCCCTCATGCCAGGAAGAAAAAGAAAATCATAAGCCAAACATCTTAATTATAATGACATCTGTCTAAGTAGCTTGAATACCTAAAAACCAGCAATACTTGTCCTCTTTAATCCTCAGTTGACTTACTCTTAGGAAATTATTTTTAAATCATATGAAGTCATGTGAGATTAAAAACATGTTAAAATACTTATTCCTTATTTTAAAGAGAAAAAATTAAAACAAAATTCCAGAACAAGATAATAAGAGAGTAGCAATGGTTAATACATTGTGTATGGATTTTGAATATAGCTCAGTGGCACGGGGTTTGCCTGGCAAGTACAAGGTCCTGAGTTCAATTCCTTTTACTAATAAAAAAATGCTTTGTGCATTGCTATCTTTATATTAGTTTCTAAGAGTACAAGATATAGGTGTTTAATTGTTCCAACAATATTAGCACAAACATTTCATTTTAATGAATTAGGATAAATTAGTAATGTTACTATCTTAACTATCAATATATATAATTATATATAGATATAATTTTTTTTTTACTTTTCCATTTCTTCTTTTCTCTTTTCCCCCATCCTAGTTTCTCTTTCCTTTTGAACAGTTTTTTCCAATTTTACAATATCCATTGTACATCATTTTGGATCTTATATACTCTTTCAGCTTTTCACACTAAGTAGATAATACAATGTAGGCACATGCGAGGTCAGCTCATTTCACTTGCGAGTATGGTCTTGAGTTGCATCAATTTACCAATAAAAGGCTCCAGTTAATCTTTCTTTATGACTGAGTAGTATGCCATTGCATAAAACCACATCTTTTTTATCCATTCCTCAGTTGATAGATATTTGTGTTGTTTCCAAGAACTAGCTATTACAAGTTGTTCTGCTATATACATGAGTGCACATATATCAGTGTGGTATGATGTGGGAAATACTCAGAAAGAGAATAGCTGGTTCAAGAGGAAGTTCCAATCCTAGTTTTTCTGAGGAATCTATACACTGATTTCTAAAGTGGTTGCACCAGTCTACACTCTCACCAAGAGTGGGAAATAGTCTTTTTTTTTTTCACTACAGTCCCTCTAGGATTTGTTATTGGTTGATTTCTTGATAATTGCAATTCTTCCTGTGGTGAGAGAGAATCTGTGTGTTGTTTTAGTTTGCACCTCTTAAATGACCAGTGACCAACACACTTATTTAATGCTGCAGTATGTGTTGTGAAATAAAAATTTTAAAAGGAATGAAGGTATTATTTTGACTCACTAGACATCTGGTTTTTTTTTTAATGGAAAATTTTTCTACCCATGAGGCTGCACATATTAAACTACTGATATGGGAAACAAATAATTTTTAGTTAAAAGATTTCAAAAAAAGATTCTTAAATTTCAAAGATAAGTGTGATTCTATATATATGGATTTTTAAGTTGTTTTTCAGTGTTAGGACTGACCTTTTATTGTCACTCCATACACATATATCAGTTACTTGAAGTCACACTTGGAAAAGTTAGAATGTAAAAGTTCCAGAAAATACTGCATAGACTCATAATGAACCCTTACTCAGTAACTCTCCCTTAGGTTTTCCAAGTAGATATATAAATATATTTTCTTTTTCCCACATGCTTTGTATAATAACATCAATTTATTTTATTTGAAAAACAAATAATTCTTGTTATTTTCCAAATTTTTATCCTTTACCCTGCAGTGATCCATCCTGCATCTACCATCCCTCCATATTTTCTGATTAAGGAAAAGTTATTTTTAAACTTCCATTCTATATAGTACAGTTAATGCTTCTGCTCTTTACAAAGCCTGAAATGTAATATTTTACAAGTAAAACCTTAGAGGAACCTGAAAAGAAATTGCAAAACCCATAGTGGCTGCCAATAGGATTCTCTCCTTGTGTAGTGTCATTTATCATAGCTACAACCTGTACTCTCTGCCTTTACCAGAAGCCCCATGGAGAACACAATTGTGGCAGAAATGGTTTACTGACTTCTCAATATTCATTCTCCTCTTCAAAGAATCTACATTTTATTCTATGTAAGGGCCACAGGTTTTTTTTTTTCATTTTCCCCTTTTCTTTATACTCCAATGTTATTCATTTTGTTTCTACAACATAATTGAAACTTTGCAATGTTTTCAAACTTCTATGGCATTTCTGTACTCTTTCTTTTGGACTCTCTGTCCTGCTTCACATAGAAAACAATTTATATATGGGCATTAAGTCAAGGACTACATTTTAGTGAATACTGATCTAGACAATTCCATTTTCCAAACTTCAAGAGGTAGATATCCTCAGTGATATATCAGAAAAGTTACAAAATAAGGCTTCATAAAAATTGCCTTATGAGGCAGAAGGATAGTTGGGTTTACTTTTTATCCCCTACTTTTATTTCATGCAATTTAAGCATGATGATTGGGGGTCCATTATACCAAGACAACTTGAGAAGGAAAACTAGGTACAGCAGAGCAGAAATGGGAAGTGACCCAAAGCTCTGAAAACACAGTAAATCTTCAGTGCCTCTAACAGAAGGGAAAGCACTGAATTGTGAGAGCTTTCCAACTTCTGTCTTACATAGTTCACTGTCATTTCAAATATCTAGTGATAGTGGCCAATCATTACTTCTCTGTGATGCTTATACCTAGAGAAAAATTCATATTATCAATTGTGGAAATAGAAAAATTCTAATGTGTCTAGAGATGCCACTTAAACAGCAGGAAATTAGAAGTAGTAAAAAGAAGTTCCAAACCCAGTAAAAGGTCTGAGGGTATTCACTGAGATGATTAGTTAATGGACAGTTCAAACGAGTGATACATGTTGACTGCTGTCATAGTCCTAATTTGTGTTAGTAGAAAGCAGAAGTATTTATTTTTATATTTATATTTATGAACTGAAATTTGGTTCTACAACTGAAGAGGTAACAAAGACTTGTAGAAATTTGGGTAGATACCAAACACATATTCCAGGAGAAAACTAATCAGAAAACTCATTCAGATAGTATCAGTCATTCTTCCATTATTTCATAAACTTTATAGACTGGATACAATAAGCACAATAGATTATTAGAACAACTCACTTGTAAAGATTAACTGACATGCTTGAATTCTAAACATCTGAAGAAAACTAAGACCCTGACAGAAATGTACCAACTTAAAGGAGAAAAATCAATACACAACAGTGGTTGAGGACACTGGGAGAGATCCATCTTCTCACCCTGCATCACTGACGTGGCAACCAGCCAAGGAAGAACCCAAGTGACTGGCTCCTCCCTCTCTCACAATGGTGTCATCAGATGACCAAGAGAATGGCAGTCACACAATAGGACCCCAACTAGGGAACACAGGATGGATAGGTGGGACTACCATAATGAAAACTTCTGAAGCATCATCAACAATGCAAACCCAGTAGTTTATAGTGAACCAGTTTTGTGCTTAGGGACAAAGATACACAGAAAAGAAGCAAGAGGGTGAGACCATCCTGGTTTTGGTGTTTGTTTATTTGTTTGTTTGTTTTGGTACCAGAGATTGAACTCTTGTCCTTGCACTTGCCAAACAGCTAGTTACGCCACTGAGCTAAACCCCCAGCCAATTTTTCTTTATTTTTCTTTTCCTTTTGTTTTATTTTTCTTTTTTCTAAATGGCTGGGAAGAAATCTAGTACCAAAAAACTAATTCCATCCCCCAGAATCAGAGACCAAGCTCAGATAATCCTTTACTGGCTCCTTCATTGTTTCTTTTCTGCCCTCTTCTCTAATTTTCAAAAGCTTGTATCATCATTCCTTGTGTCTAGTTTTGCTTCTACTTCTTTTCAGTTATCTTTGTTTTATCCTTTATCCTTCTTAAATTTCCTGACCACAGGGCAAAACCACTATACAAAGGGCAAATAACTTTACACAAAATTTTCTCACTTACAATCAGCACAAGATCATGAGCTCAATCCCAAGTACTAAAATTAAAAAAAAAAATTTTAAATACAGAAAGAAATCCAAATAGCCATAACCAAAATAAATCTATGCCCAGACATATGATAATCAAGATCCCAGAAATTCAGCACAGGAACAGAATACTAAAAGCTCTTAGAGAAAAGAAACAGATCACCTATAAAAGAAAGCCTATCAGAATCATGGTAGACTTCTGAACAAAATTACTCAAACCAAGAAAATCTTGGAACCAAGAATTTCAAATCCTGAAAGAAAACAACTTCCAACCCAGCTTTATGTAACCTGAAAAATTATTTTTCAAAATTAGTGGAGAAATAAAATACCCCCCTGAAAAAGAACAATTGAAGGGATTCATGACCAGCAAACTAACCCTACAAAAAGTACAGAAAGATATTCTAGACAGAGATAAAAATGACCACAATTACAAGAATAACAGGAAGAAACCACCACACAGGGCAAGAAATTAAACAGAGAGGAAAGCAAGGAATCAACAGCAAGAGCATAACATGATAAATATAAGCCAATACTTATCAGTAATAGAAATCAATATAAATGGTCTCAATTCACCAAGCAAAAGAGACAGGCAGAATGGAGCAAGAAACAAGATCCAACAATATGCTATATACAAGAAACACATTTAACTCAAAAAGAAATTCATAGACTGAAAATTGTAGGATGGAAAACAGTCTTCCATGCAACAGGAACACTGAAAAAAAGCAGGGGTAACTATTCTGTTTGCATACAATGTGAATTTAAACTCAAGAATAATCAAAAGAAATACATCCTTGGTAGGAGAAAATTTCAAAATGAAGAAATAATAATCATAAATATATATCCACCAAATATGGGAAACCCAACTACAGAAGACAAATAATAATAGACATGAAAAATCAAATAAGCAATAGCACAATTGTAAAAGGGGACCTTAATACTTCATTATCACAAAGAGATGGATCAGTGAGTCAAAACATCAGCAAAGAAATATCAGAACTGAAACAATCCTGTGAACAAATGGACTTAGTAGATGTTTCCAGAGTGTTCCATGCAACAACATCGGAATACACTTTCTTCTTAACTACACATGGAATGTTCTCTAAAATAGATCATTCTCTAGCCCATAGAACATCCTTAAGTGAATGCAAAGGAAGGGAAAGTATCCATGAATATTATCTGACCACAATGCAATGAAAGTGTAAATTAATGGCAAATGAAACTGCAAAACCTCCTGAATAAAAAATAGATTACAAATGCATTAAAGAAAAAATTTTTAAAAATCTACAGTTAAATGAAAATGCACATACAACATAATAGAACTAATTAAAGCAGTCCTAAGGCGGAAATTTGTCATACTCAATTTTCACATCAAGGAAACAGAATGAGCACAAATAAATGATTTAATGTTGCACCACCATCTTTTAGAAAAAGAAGAGTAAGTCAAGCCCATAACCCATATGAGAGTGGAAATTATAAAGATTACAGCAGAAAATCTACACAATGAAGACTAAGGAAAGAATACAAAGACTTAATGAATTGAAAAGTTGTTTCATTGCAAAAGTAAGTAAAATTGATAGAAGCCTAGCCAGATTATCAAAAAACGAAAGAAAAAAACTCAAATTTGTGAAACAAGCAATGAAAAAAGTAAAATCACTACACTCCCTATACAAATTGAGATTAATAATACCTACTTAAAAAATCTTTACTCACGTAGGAAGGAAAACAGAAGAAATGGACCAATTCACAGATATGTGTGAATTACTAAAGCTGAACCAAGAAGACAAAAAATTTCTGAACAACCCAATATCAGTTAATAAAACCAAAAATGTTATTTAAAATTTACCAAAAAGAAAAGCTCAGGTCCTGATAGATTCACTGATGAATTCTACCATGAATTTAGAGGTTTAATGCCAATAAATCTCAAAATGCTTTAATGAAATTGAAAGAGAAAAACATCCCCTAATTCATTATTGAAGGCAAGTGTTATGCTGTTAACAAAATCAGAAAAAGACCCAACCAAAAAAGAGAACTACAGGTTGAACCCTCTAATGTACATAGATGCAAAAATTATCAATAACATACTAGCAAGCAGAATACAACAAACCATCAAGAAGATTATACACCATGACCATGTGGAATTTCTCCCAGGAATGCAAGAGTAGTTCAACATACACAAATAAATAAAGGTAATATACCATATCAACAGAGCCAAAGGGGGGAAAAAAAGCATGATCATCTCAATAGATTCAGAAAAAATTTTTGATAAAGTCCAGCATTCATTCATGATAAAAAAAAAAACTCTACAGAAACCAGAATGCATGGTCTTTACCTCAATATTATAAAAGCCATCTATGATGAACAAGACAGAGATATAGTTCTGGAAGGATTAGCCAGAGCAATTAGACAAGAGTGAGAGAAGGAATAAGAACAAGAAAGGAAAAAGTTAAATTATCATTATTCATAGATGATACAATATTCTACATAGAAGACTCCAAAAACTCCACCAAAAGGCTTCTAAATTTAATAACCAAATTTAGTAGAATAGCTGAATACAAAGTCAACACAAAAAATCAATAACATTCCAGTACGCAAACAACAATCTCACTGAGAGACAAATTAGGGAAACAACATTCTTTGTAACAGAATCCAAAAAAATGAAATACTTTGGAATCAATCTAACAAATGAAGTAAAAGACATTGAAAGCTAGAATACTTTGAAAAAGTAAATATCAGGAGGATATCCAGAAATGGAAAAATATCCCTTGCTCATGGACAGAAAGAACCAACAAAGTAAAAATGACCATACTCCCAAAATTTGTATACAAATTCAAAGCAATGACAGTAAAAATACCATTATCATACCTCACAGAACTAGAGAAAACATTCCTAAGATTCATCTGGAAGCAGAAGAGACCTAGAATAACAAAGATAGTCATGGACAACAAAGGCAAGGCAGGAGCCCTCACAATCCCTGATTTGGTTTCACAAAACTATTACGATAAAATCAGCAAAATCAGCAGGTACTGGCAAAAAAAGAAAAAAACAACCTGAGCCTCAATGGAACAGAATACAAAATGGAGACATAACTACAGATATACTCAGACAACATGTCTTTGACAAAGTAGTCAGATATTTTCATCAGAAGAAAGATAGCCTCTTTAATAAATGGTGATAGAAAACTGGCTCTCTACTTGTGAGCCAGTAGTGATGGACTACACCCATGTCCATCACTGTGCACTAAAGTCAAAATGAATCAAAGATTTAAATATTAAAACAAAAGCACTAAATCTATCAGAAGAGGAAGTGTGCAGAAATGTTGAAGACATGAGTGTAGGAAGGCAGCTCCTAAACAAAACCCAAACCACATGGGAAATATTTCAAAGAATCAGCAACTGTGATCTCATCTTAGTAAACAGCATTGTAAATCAAAAGAAGTCATCAAGTAGAGTGAAGAGATAATCCACAAAATGAAAAAAAAATTTAGTTAATTGTCCCTCAGACAAAGGACTTATTTCTAAATACAAAAAATTGAAGCCAAGGATGTAGCTCAGTAGCACAGTGCTTACCTGGCAAGCGTGAGGCTCTGAGTTTAACTCCCAGTATGAAAAAAAAAAAAAAAGAAAACAAAACAAAAAAATTGAAAAAGTTTAGACCCCTTTGAATTGAGAGAACCAATCCAGAAATAAACAGATGAGATAATATACACTTTTCAAATGAAGAAATAGAAATGGCAAATAAATATACAAAAAACTATTCAATGTCACTGTTCATCCAAGAGATGCAAATTAAAACAACACTGAGATTTCATTTTATTCCAGAAAGAATGACTATTATCAAGAAATCAACCAACAACAAATGCTTGAGGCACTGAAAGGAAAAAAGAACACTTCTACACTGTTGGTGGAAGTGCAGACTGATGCAACCATGGATTTGTTTTGGGGGGAGATAAATGATCTAAAACTGGTTGTGGTAATAAATATTCAATTCTCTGAAGATATTAAAAATCATTGAGTTGTACAATTTAAATTGATGCACTTTGTGATATGTGAGTTATATCTAGTAAAGTTGTTTTTAGAAAATAATTTCAATGCTAAATAGTCCAATAGACTTAATGATTACAAAGCCTATTTCATTGGAGAATACACAGTTCTCTAAATAATGTATATGCAACAACAAAAGGAATAGTTCAATAATAAATTTTCTGTGGAATTAATACAAACTGAGATGTCATTATTTACAAAATAAGAAGTAGAAAATGATTCCGTTTAAGTAAATCTACCATGACCAAAGGTTATAAATATCCCAAATTTAGTTGTTTATTTTTAAAAATTCTTCTTTCAGGATTTTTTTCTGGATCATAAATGAGTAAATATGTCTTCTTTTACAGAATTCTCACCCATATCAAATGATAAAGATAAAAATATTCATTCAAGTAAGAGGTGGTTTTTTCTATTTGCCTGCCAGTTGAAGAAGAAATTACTTTAGAGATATATGCATTCATATTTGCCACTAAATCAGGTGTCCCAGAGTTTTCCAAGTATAAACAATATGAGCTGAAAATGCTATTCAAAGATAAAAGTCAGACCTATCAATTTGAAGACTCCTTCCTGAAGAAGTGGTCCAATCTATATTTTTGAGAGTAGTAAAACAGTGCTTGAAGTGGAAATAAATTCCTAAGTTAATTTGAACCTAAAGCTCTTTGAATATCCAGCAGTCCAACAGCACTTCAAAGCATTTTCTTACAAGATTACCTTTGGGATGAAAAGATACTTATGAAGCACAGAGGGCACATATTGAATTTATATATAACATAAGTATACAACTCTGCACCTGATATACTGAGGTGAATAAAATATCACTAGACTTCCCTAATAATTTCATATCAGTCACCATTTGATTAAAAAATAGAATATTAATAAATTAGCACAAGTTTCCAGGATTGTCATCAGCCTTATTAGCTCTTATTTCTTCCTCACTTCCTTTGCACTTGCCAAATTCAAGTCAAATAGAGAAAATAGGGGCTTATGAGGAAATGAACACCAAAAGTAGAAAGCCATCTGAGGTCTGATCACTATTTCTCTTTCTTATGCTTCACCATAAGTCTCTCCAACACTGGCTACGTTTCTAGTTGGTGGGCTCCTCAGTGGTAAAAGCAAGATTCTTGAGGTTGCCAGGACTTAGTGAAGAACCTGACAGTGTTCCCTGAAGTTCAGTTTCATATTTCTAAAATTAGTTCAGTCCCTTGTACAAAAGAGACAAATTATGAGGAGTATAAAGTATCACAAAGGTCTCATCCATGGGAAAATAGAGAATAGCCTATCCAGATCAGAGGTTTTATTAAAGAACAACCGATAAAACAATTACAGATAGTTGTCCTGAAAAAATTTAACAAAGAATACAAGAAATGCAGCACTAGAAGCTGGAAAATGGAAGGAAGAAGATTCATCACAGCTTTTAGAAGAAGCCATCTCTCCAAACGGGATGATAGTCCAGCAAGTGTGACTTCGTACTTCTGACTTCAAGAATTATGAGAGAACAAACATGTAATTTTATCTGTCAGAATTGTTTGGGCAGCAAATGGAAACTAATACAATGAAGCTGTGACAGAAACATGAAATTTTATTTTCTATAATCTTAAATGATGTCAAAGAAAAATTACACCACACAATATTTTTATATTTATAAAAATATTTTATTTTAGTCAAGAAGAAATCTAACATTTTATCAAGCTTAGAGAGCAATGATTGTCTTAGTTAATGTTTACTAAACTACTAAACCAGATATTTACACCTGTAGAATTTTCTACTTACTTGTAACAAATGTTTATTTATACTTTCCATTAAAATCTAGAAGTTGTGAAATTATCATCAAAAATTAATTCTTTTATTAATGAAAAGACAAAATTATTTTAAATTAAAATATTGTTTCATTTCAAACTCTTTAAATGTAACATTGTTCCTAATAATAAAAAGTAGTGTTTTGTATGTTTGAAGTATTAAAAACTGAAATACAATAGAATTTTAAAATTACGATTACATTTTTCTTTAAAAGAAGATACCTAAGATTTAGAGAGATACTAAAATGCTGTGTACAACTAGAAAACTGTCAGATTGAAATGATTCAATTTAAATACTAGTAGAAGACTATTGCTGATTTTTAAAGAATAATTCTCAGTTGTGCTTGTTCATTACTTCATACCCAAACTATTTGGACAATCTTATTCCCAAAATATTATGTAGTTGGAAAAGCAAAATTATTGAGGAAAAGTACATATAATGTACATACAAGCTAATATTTGGAAATAAACAAATTGCACTAAATAGATTCTCTAAGTTACATGCTAGAGACAGGAGGGAAAGAAACATAGGAGTTTAAAAATAGTATGTCTCATTGTACATGAAGGAATGAGATACTTTTCATCAAAAAGTAATGAACTACTGCTGAAAATGAATAAAAACACAAAGTAAAACAAGTGTTGTTAAGTATTTTCATAAGAAATAACATGTAAATTCTTTAAAAACAAAGAGTTTAATTTATCAAGATAATGTGATATTCATTTTTATAGAACAAAAATAGTACACAAAGTTTACCAAAATAAGGCTGTGAAAGACCTTGTATGCTACAAAAATGTGGAGACCTATCTTTACCGATATGGAACAAAACAAATATTAATGATTTATTTCTTTTCTATTATTAAAAAGAAGGAGGAGGAGAAATTTTGCTTTATAATTCAATAACTTGATGACAACATAAAGAATACAAATAGAATGAAAAGAAATGAAGAAACATCTGGTAAAATGACCAGGACAATGATCTAATTAATAATTTGTATTAAAGTTTGATGTTAAAAGCCTACTAGATGTTTGATTTATTATTTCATGTAACTATCAAAGAAATTCTTTCAAATCATTGTTACTGCTAGTTAGAAATGATATATCTTGAGTCTCATAAATCATTCACTGAAGACAAGAATCATCCAACAAATCCATAGTCTACATGCTTAGCAAGGATGATTCTAACTATCAGAACTTTTTTGTATGATATTGGCAGTACTGTAAGAAAATAGAAGTACTCAAGGTGTCTTAATATTAACTCCTCAGATGGGTTCATCATCACTTTTGCCAGATTCTCTTGGTCAAAGAAGTCATTGAATTAACTCAATTCATAATGTGAAATACTGGATTCTACCACTTGATGGAAAGATCTGCAAAGTCCCATTGTAGTGTAGGTAGAAGAA
>PVJX010012528.1:0-50083 GCA_004027295.1 Dolichotis patagonum
AAATAACAAACACATTCTTATCACAGAAAAAAGCATCAAGGTTGTTTTTTGAATTCCACTCTTCTTTTCCTGTGTCTATTCTTCACGTGAGCTTCTTATGTGAAGCTCATGAGATTCTTAAAAAATCTTTTGATTTTTAAACTTTCCATGTGGCAGAGAATAATTTTTTTCTTTGTGTGTGTATACTTAATGGAGCTGAGGCCACCTTGGGTATTTTTGCTTGCCAACTTCAAATACTGAAGCATTTTATTACAACCTAACATGTTTAATTTGTTTTTATATCAATGACTAGGAAGGGAAAATATTTATGATGAGGCACTTATGCTTCATAGTCACTGACTGCTATTGTGACAAGGAGAATACAGGTACTTGACTGCTCTTAGAAATTTGCTACAAGTTTTAAGTTAAGCAAGAGTGCTTAAGAAGGAGTCTCAGAGTTTGGAGCTTCTGGGGCTCAGCATGAGACCGCTTTTCCCAGATCTCACATCAACTTGGGTAAAAGGAAATGAGACCCCAACACTCTGAATGTTCCCGGCAGTGTCTCACCTGCCCTCCCCATCTTCAGTCGCAGTTTCTCTACCCTCCTCTGCTGTGACAGTCCAGGATAAATTACATTTTGTATTCTTATTTGTGTTATTGACCAATCAAAGCCCAAGACACCAAGTTATGTGTCCCCTTATCAACTCTTCCAGTCCTTAAGTAGTTCTACTTTTCTTCCTGGGGATTTCTCCTATTTCCTCCCTTTTCATCGTGCTCCACCATCTGAAAATCTCCTTACTCTTCTCTGAACAGTTCTTTCACCTTCTTGTCCTCACACTCTCCCAGACATTGCTTCAGGAATCTCAGCTTAAAGATTAAAGATCTCAACCCCACATCCCTAGACAACTGAATCTAGAAATAAACCTTGCTTCTTATTGGCACTTGTAGATCACTTCCCCTCTTTCTTTCCTCCCACAAAATACCAGCATAGACATTGAGTCATCAGAATCTGCCACCCACTGCCTCTCCTAGCTGATATCACCTACCAGCTCCTCCTCATTATCTGACAGTTCCGTAGGCCCATAAAATAAACTCTGGGCAGGATATTTGCGCATGGGTTTATTGAGCAGTACACTAAAACAACACCTGTACGGCAGTAAGGAAATGATCTAGTCACAAAGAGGCTCAGCTCTCCCCCTGGAAATGCTGGATTTGGGATATTCACTCCATGTCATCCTTATTGGTGGAAGAAGGCCAAATCATTCTTTCACTTCTGGACATGTGTACCTCATCAAAACCTCCAATGTATTTGCCATTTGTTCTTCAACCTGTCAGAAAAGAATGACCTGCTGACACAGTGGACTAATGTGACATTCTAGAGAATATCCTAATTTATGTCCTTATGACAGAGGATCAAAGAATTCACATAGCTCTGAACCAAGACATAAATGCAAGCTGAGCACGGTGATGTCCATCTGTAATCCCAGCTACTCAAGAGACTGATGCAGAAGGACCCCGAGTTCAAGGGCAGTCTTGGCACTTTAGTGAGACCTTGTCTCATAATAAAAAATAAAAAGGGTCTGGGATATAACTCAGTGGTAGAGCGCTCCTGGGTCCAATTTCCAGTACAGGTGTGAGGGGAACATGTGAATGTCTACTGTTGTCTCTGCCACATTAATACAAGTTACTCCTGATCCTGCTTCCTGATAGGGCTGAAAAGCAATGGGTTTACCAGATCAATGTCTGTATATCATAAATCTATCCTACATTATTATACCTTAGCAAAGATACCACATATGATACTGCAGCTTCTATTTCATTGATTTCTACTAGTCCACTTTAACCCACCAGGATATATTTAATTTTTACGGCTCAGACTGCTGAATGACATGAGATTGTGGTAGGCTGCATTCTTTATGTCCTTTGGAGTGGTGCTAATCTCTGTCATTGCCTCTGGAACATAGTAGCACTTTTTATTTGTTCTGCTGGCTAGGGGAGGTAGGCTTCAGACGGCAGAGTCCTATTGTTATTTTTCAGTACCTCTCCCCCTGAAAACCTGTTTCTGATCTCTGAGCGGAGATCTGATTGTCAAATCTCTGTGTCTGAAGGGGCAGGGTGAGGTTACTCTCCTCGGCTCCCGGCCAGACCACCTTCCATGGCAGGTGTCAATAATGGTGAGGTCACATCATGGCTAGGTCAGCAGTTTTATGGATTCAGAGTGTAGGTAGATAAAAGATTCAACTTGAAGGAAACAGAGAAGTTTAGAATTGATCCACTTTACAGTGAGGAAACTTTTGAAGACTCTTGAGCAGAACAGGTGACTTCATGAAAGAAGGATTCAGCACATCAATAGCTGGACTGCAGAATAGGTGGAACATCGCAAAGATCTGGGCAAAAATTACAGAAAATATTAGAGTAGCAAAGCATGAAGTGACAGGGTCATGAACTAAGGCGGCAGTTGTGGGAACTGGAATAATGAAGTAGGAATAGATACTTTTTTAAAAAAAAATTCAAAAGACCTTGGTAACGTGATTAGAATCAGTGGCTGGAGGAGAGATGGCTGTCAAAGGTGATTTTACCTTTTCAGCCTTGAATGAGGGAAGAAATGGGGGGCGGATGTAGAGAGCAAGAAGGAGACATTTAAAGTAGAAAGTGGTGAATTTGGTTTGACCACATCAAGTGTGAGCTAATGGCAGCGGTGGAATTGTCTCTTAACAATTGTAAAAGTAGATTATAGGCTCAGATGAGAATTCAACAAAACTATAAAAATTTAAATTGGGAAAGGAACCTTTTTAAGAGACCAATTAGGACTAATTCAGGTGCTTCAGTGGAGGATGACAGTGGCAGTTTTGAAGAAATTGTAGAGTATTTGTGAAGTTTCTGCTTAAATAATATTTGGAGATATTACCTCATATCACTCTCCACAGGATTTTCCTGTCTATTTCCTTCCATTAATTCAGCAGTAGATTCTGTGCTTCATTGCTTAAAACAGAATAAAGGCCAAGCAGAATGTCCAAAAGCAGCCTCCAGGGCCTTGTATCCCTGAAAGCTTATGTCCATTGGAAGGGTTTTATGGAAGAGAAAAAAATGAACTGGAAGAAGCAGAAAAGAAAAAGAAGTTCCATCAGGTAAACTAGAGATCCTCATGTGCTGAGGGAAAATTGAGATCCTTGGACAGTAGAAATTGGTGTACTTTCCCTTCCTGTCCTTTTCTTTTTCCCCTTCTTTCCTTCCTTATTTCCCTCCCTTCCTTCTTTATCCTCTTTCTCCTTCCTTTTTTCCTTCCTTCCTTCCTTCCTTCCTTCCTTTTCAGTGCTAGCAACAAAATCCAGGATCTTCACAATGAGTTACATCTCTAGTCCTCATTTTAAAATTTTGAGAGTGAGACTCACCAAGTCATTAAGTTGCTCAGGCTGGGTTTGAACTTATGATTCTCTTGCCTTAGCCCCCCAGAGTGCTGGGATTACAGGTGTGCACTACTATGCCTGGCTGGCGTGTTATTTTTTGATGGCATATGGCGACTGCCAACTTGCGGAGAGAAACAGAGGCATGGATTGTTCAAAACATGGTGCTGAACCTTGACTGCATGTCAGATAATCTCTAGAGTGTTTGATTAAATGTTACGCAAGTCTACATCTAGAAGTTTTGATATAAGTAGTCTGATGGAGTCCAGTATTTTCTGAAAGTTCTCCAGTTGATTCTTATGGGCAGCTAGATTTAGTGGAGTAGTTTTTCAATCTCAGCACTATTCAGAGAAGATATCTGAAGATTACGCACTGTCTGACCAATGACTGCTGATCTGAGTATCTTTCTCTCCATTTCTCAAGCCTGGACAATTCATTGTGAAGCCTTGGTGACTGCTGGGTGTGAGAATAGAGGATGGGAGACTAGTAGGGAAACTCCAAATAATAATTGGAATATCTTGCCAGCATGGTGGAATGAAGGCTTAGAATGTAAAATGAAACATCAAGAGAGGTGTGGAATGAGTGCTATTTCTTGCGTACTTGGGTTTGTTTTATATCTGGTTCTCATGCACTATCTAATTTCCTATCAGATTTTCCTATTAGCTCTTAGAAATGTGTTGCACAAAGCTCTTGTGTATGCATGCCAATAATATATAGTAGGTCAGAAGGCCAATGCTGATTAGCTAAACTGGAAGAACAATAGCTATAGTGACAAGCTAAAGTCCATAGGTGACATCCAAGCTTGCCTAGACTTCTCAAGGGGCACTGCAAAGTAAGTGATTAAGGACACAGACCTTTGGGTACTTCTTCAGCAGCTAGAGACCTACCATGCCTAGCCAGGGCATTCAAACTTCTACTGCCTCAAAGCCCAGTGAGCTTAAACAGCTTAGAGTTAAAACAGACAGTTGAAGAATCCTCTTTCCTGAAGTGGGAGAATAACTACGCCATATAAAGTTCATAGCTCCAAACCAAACAGCCCCAACTAAAGGGCAGGAATCCTCCTATTTATCGTTTTGCTTTCATAAGTGGACTTTTACCCCCAACTATATTGAGCATAAGAAGATTCTTAAAATCATCCAGTAGAATTCCATATTTTAACAAATAAGAAACCTGAAATCCAGGTTACATGACATTGCCCAAGGCTGTACATCTAATGATTAACAGCGCTAGAGCTGGAGGTTGGGTCTGATCACAAGCAAATTGGTAACATTTTTACTCATTAAGATATTGCAATTGTTAACTCAGATTTTCAAAATATTTTTCTATTACTGCTAGCAATTAGAGAAAGGGCAAGGCAAGATAATAGAATCATTATTCTGAATCACAAGTTTATTTCAGGCAATAGCCTAGACTCCACTATACCCTGGGCAACAAGCTCAAGGAGACAGCCTATGTATTTCAACAAATTGGAAACTGTTAGGTTTGCCATTGGCAGGCTTACTTGCAGTAGGTTATCATCCAGGATTAGATCTAAAATGTCACCCCAAAGTAGCACGTGTTTGGAAGGTGATTGGATCATCGTGTTCATCAGCGAATTCATCCACTGATAGTTCAGTTGACAAACATGCTGGTAGGATGTTGGCTTGGTTGAAGGTGAGTCACTGGGGTCATGATCTGGAAGGGTCTTTTCTTGTCACTGCTCCTCTCGGCTACCACTGGTTGAGCAACTGTCACCCGCCATGCCTTTCCACCATGTGTCTCTGCCTTGGAACCAGCTGGCTTTGGGTTGAATGGAAACTGTGAGCCAAACAAGCTTCTCTTCTTTTAAATCTCTAGTTTTAGGTATTTTGTCACAGTGAATAACCAATACATCTGTGAACAGGAAAACTTTGCACCCAGCATAGTTAAGTTTTATGTACAAAAGAGTTGGTTCTCACACATGTAATATATCCTTCACAAAAAGTTACTTTGCCATCTTGTGTCCCTCTTTACCTCTGTATTTCCTACTTTTAATTAAGGCTCATGGGAAGGCCTGTAGAGAGGCCTGAAAGCTAAAGGTCAGGTGGCTCACTGTCAGCATAAAACAGCCTCAAAAAGAAGTGGTGATGAGGAACAAGAAAAATTCTAAAGGAGGAAGTTACCTCAATAATGCAGGAAATGCATCTGATCCAAGCAGCCTGGGTCCTCCTGCAAAGTACAGAGTGGATTCAGGGGTGGCCTGCTGCATCCATGGCTCCAGACGATGTCATTTCAAGCTGTGATGTCTGAATCCCTTCACGAATTTCTTCCTTTTGAAGAGAAAGGTCTGAGGATCAAAGACAGGTGGCTTCGTGGTTTCCAAAGTCTATTCACTGGAAGCACTGAAGATCAGAGAAGCTGAAAGCAGTGCTGGGTGGTGATGCTGGGCCACAGCAGAAGTAGAGCTGGAAGTGGGGCTAGCAGGCAGCATTAGCAACTAAAGACATGTTGGAGTCAGACCTGAAAAGGCAATGTAAGTAGGTCACCCGACAGCAGCCGTACCTGCCAGAAGTCAGAGCTGGTGTGGATGGAAGAGGAGCGTCACTTTCCTGGCCTGGGACCACAGCCCTGTCTCCTTCCCCTTTTTCCTAGCAGCCTACCTGGCTCGGTTTGGAAGATACCAGGAGCACAGTGAAATCAGATGGGTCAATTAAGTATTCAAGTACATTTCTAAGCACATTATTATTTAATAGTAGACTCTTTATAGAATTAAACATTTATTCAGACTTACTATCCTCAGACTTGAAAGTAAATATTCAGAATTGAAAAAAATAACAAAATTAAAAATTTGCCTTTAAACATTAGGTTCACAAAATAGTAGAGAACTTCCAGGCCAAATCATGAGAGAAAGCCTGATCTCAGAGAGGTAAGGAGAGGCACTGAGCACCAGTGCTGCCCAGAGGAGTCTAACCAGTGTTAGGACAGATAACAGGCAGCCTCAGTTTCCTTCAGCAGCCTTAGGAGTAGAAGATAGAATCAAGTCCTTTACAACAATGTCTACGAAACATTCAATGATGAAAACATTCAGTGATGAAATTAACCTGGCACAAACTCTCAGAGAATAGAGAACATTTCTTAACTTCTTTTGCAAGGTTGGTAGATCCTTGATTCAAAAAATCAAGGATAATTATGAGAAAGGAAAAACACAGGTTAGTCTTAATATATGAAAATGGGTACAAAATCCAGGAATGTGAGATTGAATTTAATATTAAAATCTATCAGAATGTAACTCATTGCAACAAAAGATTGAAGTGATCACATAAGCAACTCAAAAGATGAAAGAAAATAGCACAAATGTCCACCAAGGGTAGAACACAGCAGAATAGTGTACATCAGTGGTAGTTATTGTGATCTGTATCCAGATATTTTCCCAAATTCTCATCCATTCAGAGGTGGAGACTTCGGGAGGTTACAGGATCGTGGGAGCATGATATTTGTCAGTGAATTAGTCCTCTGATCAGTTTATAGATCAATGTATTTGAGAGATGAAGCCTGAATGGCAGTGGATCACTGGGGATGTGGCTGGGAAGGGTCTATCTGCCTCTCTCCTCCCTTAATTGCTCTCTGTTTCCTATTGCTCTGCTGTGAGCAACCCTCCTCTGCCAGGTCCCTCTGCAGTGTCACCCTGCCTTGGAGCCAGCCAGGTATGGACTAAAATCTCTGCAAGCTGTGAGCCAAAATAAGTCTTTCCTCCTTAAAGTTGTGGGTGCTGAGAATTGTGTCCACCGTACTAAAGAAAGTAACTAAAACAATAGTGAACTAACCAAGCTAAATGCCACAACATACTTGGATCTTACAAATACAATGCCGAACCAAAGGAAGAAAAATTTTAAAAAACATTTACAGTACAATTTCATTTGTATAGGCACAATATATCATTTAATATATATATAATATATGTTATATATAAAATTTAATATATTATTTAAGAATATATTATAGCTGGAAAAATCTGTGAAAAGGAAAAATTGTTATTATAAATATCTAGAGTTACTTCTAGATAAGAGGTAAGGAACTGTGAATTGAGTATGACACATGAGAGATTTTTGAGTGTTATAAATATTTTATTGATTTGAATGACAGTTATTCAATGATTACTATAATTAACTGTAATTGTTTGCATAATAATTATAATTAAGTCTTATCTATTATTTATGTACATTTAAATATTTATATTTATATTTATATTTAAATGTACATAAGATTTTAAAGAAAGCTTTCAGGAGTCATAGAACTAAAGCTCAGGCACCATGTCTGACAAGTAGCAAGACAGATATTTTGGGGTGCATCTAGTAGACCCGCAGTCCCTTCAGCTACTCTGTACACTCACATGTTTACTTTGCTACTCAGATGGAAAGCTTGCCCTCTACAGTCTGCCTTGCTAGACAAGGAAGTTTTATCCTGGTCATTTATGCAGCAACCTATTGATTTTCCCATAATAATTTAGAAACAACCAACATTATGATGACCTCAACCATAACACATCATAAATTTAAACTGAAAGCACAATAGTGATTTTCATGTCTTTAGAAAATCTGAATTATACAAACCAATGAATATGATTCCAAAGCAACTAAGACAATTATTCATGCAATATAGTTTGTTAGGTCATGGGTCATAAGAAATAAGAAATAAAACACCCTGAAAAAGTCAATGATGGAAAATAAAAATGCAAAACTTACTATTTTTTTTGAATGATAGTTACAGCTCATAAGAGAAGAGCCTGGAGTTGTTATGGCAACAGTAATATGGGAAAATGAGTCTCTAGCCTCCAAGTCTCTTTTTCTTTTTTCTCTTTCCTCATCTTGGCACTAAATAGTAAAGAGCAGTCCCAGATGATGTGTAAAAACCCATAATGTTTATAAATTAGTCTCAGTTAACACATACAACAACCCTGAGTTTCTAAACAAATACCACGCTGAAGAATGTTAAGAGGGTAGAGACATCTTTGATGAATGCACAATGCATCTGGATTCCATAAAAATAAAATAATATGACATATGGTTAGTTTTGCTGATGGAATTTTCCATACCAAGCCTAAATAGGTGAATTCATTTCTGAATTTGTGTCATTTTTATGACTCTTCACTAAAATATACCTCATTTTAGCCACAATCTCTAATCAGCATTCAATTATCTATTGTACAGTAATAGGGCAGTACAATATGCTGGTTAAAATAGTGGAATTTGGGCCCAGATGTATCTAACTTCAAATTCCAACACTGGAAAATTCATTTGCTGGGAGATTTGGGGGTGAATTACTTATTATTTCCAAACTTCAAGTGTCTCATCTGTAAAATGGAGATAACTTTAATTACAACACCTTGTATAGAGCAGGTGTGAGGGTTAATTGAGGTAGCATATATAGAAGCACTTAACACAGCACCTCGCATATGCTAAACACTTCAAATCCTAATTTAATATTACTATTATTATAAGTGGTAATACTGTCCATACCTATGGTCAGGATATTTCAAGCAATTTTTTTAAACCACAGAAAAATTAGAGCTCTCAGCAATGTAATTCTCAGCTACTTTATTTTACTGAGATCATGTTGAAAGCCTGGACCAGGCAGTAGAGTTGAAGAGAATTTCCTCTTTCTCCAGAATCTATGTGACTGGAAAGTGTTTGATTTGTCAGCAGTTGATTTTGAATCTTCAGTGGTCTTATTTTTATATTTAATCATATCAGTGATTTTTTGTAATAAAGTTCCACTGTACTATGTAGACAATGCCTTGAAAAAACAAAACATAAGACATTATTTTCCTTTCTATATCACTAGAAATCATTCTCATGAGTACATTTAAATATTTATTCATGTAGTTCTACTGAAGCTTTATTAAACAATTCCCTGAAAGTAAGGTATAAGTTTGCAATAATTTGTTGAACATACTTTGGTACCATTCAATGTACTGTATAATCAATTTTCTAAAAGACAAATGGTTTTCCATTTACTAAAGCTAAGAGTGTAGTCCTTTGACTGATAAATTTATAGTCAAACCACAACAAACTTGAAGACAACAAGAGAGGTAGGAAAGCGAATGGATGATATAATATGGTGACAGATAGAATTAAAAATTATAAATTGATTCATTTCTTTCAAAATTATCTCATCCACACCATCATTTTAATGAAGATCATGCAAATAATTATCATCCAGAATGAAACTGGAAGCCATAAGATAGATGCAATGTAAGAGGTAGTATTTATGGAGCATTTTCTTTGATCTCACATCTATTCAATACTTCATGTGGATTATCTCATTAAATCTTTTCAGAAATCCTCTGAATGTGTGATCACATTGTAAGCCTCAGGAAGTATAAGTAACTTGGCCAAAGTGATACAATCAAATATTGGTAAGTCAGAATTTAATGCAGGAAGCCATACTCAAGATCTGGCACTCTTTATCAACAAAAAGGAGGAAGGGGGAATGGGGAAAAAGACAACTAAGATATATTATTTATGTACAGATAAAAATTCCTTATTATGTATGCAATCATTATGGATGGCAAATACATATTAATAAAAAGCAATGTACTATAGTCTGTTAGCAGACAATTTGTGGGGAGATTGGAATGGTATTTATCAAGGTATAGTCTAAGAAAACATGAGTTACATATGCCCTACCACAATCATAAACACTTTACTAGCTTGATCAGCAACTATACTGGAGTAAATCCAGAAAGTACCTCGGTTCATATATATCCAGTAAGACACATGCCACAAAGCATGCAAGACACAAATCAAGAATCTAACCCACACAGACATTTGTGTTCAGAAGCGATGTCACTGAAAATTCCTTTGATCAAGATTATCCTTGTAACAGTCTCTTAAATTGCTTCCTTACCAGTCAAAATTATTATCAGCCTGGTTCTTGCATCACAAAGATTAGAAGGAGGTAATTTAATAGATTTAAAGTAGCTAAAGGGTGACAAATGAAGATATCAAGAGAAAAGTGGAAAAAGTAAAGTACAGGGCAGAAGTTAAAAAAGGAGTTAGGTCTAGATGGAGTGGAAAGGCACAAATCTTTTATGTTAATATTTCTTGGTGACTTTTTAATGTACTATATTATTACTTTCCTCATTATTGGGATTAAATACTCAACCCCTTGCAACTTAATGGAGGAGAGGAAACTTTTTAATCTAAACTATAAGGTGTACTGTTTTGATGGTTACTTGCCCTTTAATTATTGAAATGATTGATTGAAGAATACTTTGTGTACTTGAGCAATGTGATATGTGATCCTGACAACCTGATCTGGATATTTAGTTAAATATTAATCTTTCACTATGTGTATGTCCTAGATCCCTTTTGCTGTGTACCAAACCACACTCAAACTTCATGACTTAAACGTGACAGCAACAATTTGGGGGGGAACAGAGCTTTCCTCAGATGTATTATCTTTGTTCAACACAACACTGGTTGGCGTGGCTCAACTGTGTCCAGAGAATCCATTTTCAAAATGGCTCATTGACTTGACTAGGATGGTGCTATTGTTAGCTGAGAGTTCACCCAGGGCTGCAGGATGGATTTCTCAGTTCCATCTCTTGGACTTTTCTGTAGCCTGTTTGGATTTCCCCATGACATAGTGGCTGAGTTTCAAGAACAGTGATATCAAAAGAAGCATGCATAAGAAGTTATCTTTTATGGCTTTGCCACAGAAGTCACATAACATCACTGTGTTCACAAACTACCTACATTCAAGAGGAGAAAAGATAGTCCCAACCTCCAAAAGGAGGCTCATCAAAGTCACACATCAAGAAGAGATTTCTGAGTAACAGATATTGTTGTAGTACTTTTGGAAAATTCAAACTACTATATTACACAATCTTCATTCATTCATTAATTGAACAAATATTAATTTCATACTTAATTAAGGACTGAATTGAACAAATATTAATTTCATACTTAATTAAGGACTGAATTTTCAGTGGTGAGGGAAAATATATGCTTACTGGTACATGTGGAGGAGACAAACATTGTCCGAATAGGCACATAAGTAGATGTATAATTGTAAGTGATAATTGGTGCTAATGAAAAATCTATGTTACCTAGAGGGTGCACTACATGGTCTAAGGGTTCTGAAAAGTCTTATTTGCAGAAAACAATAATAATTAAAATGAGATATGAAGGGTAACTGGATTACTCAGTTCTCTAGAAAAAAGAACCAGTAGAATGTGCGTGAGGGAGGTAGTAGATTGGCTCACACAATTAGAGGCTTTAAAGTTCCGCAGTCTGTCTGGAGACTGGACAGTCAGAAAACCTGACAGCTGCACAGTTCAAGAAGCCAGAAGCCTCAACAGGAGAGAAGGGACAGTGTAATCCACACCAAGACCAACACCCTGAAAGATTCTTGGAGAGTTTTGGGTACAAGTCTTTGTTCAAGAGCTGAAGAGCTCCGTCTGATGTCCATGGGCAGTAGCAGCAGAGACAGAGACATTCACCTATTGGAAAAGGGTCTAGCTCCTGCTTGTTCTGTCTCAGCCCACTATTGGGATGGTGTTGCCCGCATCCAGCATGAGTCTTCCCCACTCAGTCCACTGACATGCCAGTATTCTCAGGAAACCTCCTGGTAGACACACCTTTGCCATTTCCGTAGACATCCCTCAGTTCAGTCAAGTGGACCAACCAAATGAGTAAAGGCAAATCTCTCCAGAGCATTCCACTCATAGGGAGCAGCATGTGAAAATTCGTATGGGAGGAGGTAGAAATGTCCTGAGAACCAAGACACAACAAAAGTCTATGTGGCCAAAGAGGATGGGGGGTCCTTGAGACTGGACTGGTCACAGTGTCTTGAACAGGGAGGTTGCTCTAAGGCCTGCATTTGCCTTTAGTCTCAGAGCAGCTAGAAAACATCAAAGGGATTTAAGCAGGGACAATGGCATAATCAGATTTATATTTCAAAAACTTCTTATTGTAAAGGATGAATAAGAAAGGACAAAATTAAGGAGATTAATTACATGGTTACTTTAGTAATTCAGAAAAGAAGTGATTAATAACTAATCTTGAGCAAGAGAGAATCAAACAGATTCAAGATATAGAAGCAATGTAAAAGAAAATGAATAACATAAAATAAATGAATGAACACCTACAAACAGACAGCTATCAATATTGAATCAAGGAGAAATAAAAAAAATCTGAACAAACTCATAAGTAGTAAATGAGATTGAAGCAGTAATAATAATTTTTTAAAACCTCCAAGGGAAAAGAAATCCAGGACCACGTGGTTTTGCTATGAGTTCTTCACTAGAGAATTTTACCAAATGCTTAATTAAGAATGAACGCCGAGGGCAGGGATATAGCAGCAGCACAGTGCATGCCCGGCAAGTGCAAGGTCCTGTGTTTGATTCCTAGTTTTAAAAAAAAAAAAGAATCAGTGCAGATCTTCCCCAAACACTTCCAAAGGACTGAAAGGACAGAGAAATTCTGAACTTGTTCTAGGAGGCAAGAAGTATTTTGGCATTGAGAAAATTACGGACCAATATCCTTGATGAATATTGATGCAACAGTCCTCAGCAAAACTGAAGCTAAATTCAACAGTATTTTAAGGGCATATTCTCCATGAAAAAGTGGGATTTATCCCTCAAATGCAAGGATGGCTCAGCGTATGAAAATTACATGTACTACACCACATTCATAGAATGAAGAACTAGAGGGAGACTTCCAGTCCTCGTTGCGGTCTGGAGGAGTTCATATTTGTAATCCCAGGGAAACGTTATCGGGATTCTAATAAGTAATACCGATCTACCACTTCTAGTGCAACTCATAGCTAGAATAAAGAGACAAAGACGTATCTGTAATTGTGGAGAGCCTAGTGGTTCCTAAGTTCAGTCAGAACAATGGCTAACTGGAACTGAGTTTGGAGGAATCTACATAACACAGTTTAAGGAAGTATCTTGGGTTTTTTGTTGGTTGCCTCAGTTTTGATGTCTGGCCCTTCTACCTGGGACATCAAGGCCTCTTTCGCTGCTTTGTCAAGGCTCAGTCCCAGCCTATGGTGTGGCATCTCTCAGCCTAGCTCACACTTAGCAGCAGGGAGCCACAGGAAGGGCATCACTGACCTGTCACATTGTTTGAAAGGCTGACCATCAGTGTCTCTGCTAGATCCATTTGCACTGCTTAAAGCCAGTTGTGGCAGTAAAGTATACTCCAAGCCAGCTCTGTATGTATCAATACACAGAAGTACAGGCACTGGTTAGCCCAGATGGAGACAAATGGTCTTCTTTCAAGGGGAGCCATCCCGGCGGCCCTCCACAGTAGAAAAAGCATTTCAAAAAAATTCAACACATGTTCATGATGAAAACATTCAACAAATCAGGGATAGAAGGAAACTGCCTCAACATAAAGTAAACCATGTGTGAAAAGTTCATAGCTAGTATATGTAACAGCAAAAATTTAACAGCTTTTTCTCTCTCATCCAGAAGAAAGCAAGAATGACCCCTCTTGCCACTACTATTCAGCATAGTCCTAGAAGTCCTACCCAGGTGAATTAGATAAGAGAAGGAAATTAAAGATATCTACATTAGACAGGAAGAAGAAAGGCTTATCTCTTCAGAAAACATGAACTTAATATGTTGAAAACCCTAAAGATTACACAGAAATGCATAACAATCTGTTAAAATCAATGGTAGATTTTGAGAAAGTTACAGGGTATGAAATCAATACAAAAAAATCAGATACATTTCTGTATACTAACAACAAACAATCTGAAGGAAATTGAGAAAACTGTCCAATTTACTGTACTTTTACTGATGTAAAAGAAATATACAAAAGGTACAAACATACAGAAAATGATCTCTCGCTCATGACTGAAAAGATTTAATTTTATTAAAATTTCCTTACTGTTCAATGCAATCTCTAGATTCAAAGCAATCCCTATTATAACTCCAAAAGGCATATTTTGCAAAAATAGTGGAACCATGCTAAATCCATACAGCATCTCAAGGGACACTGAATAGCCCCCACATGCACACACAAAAACCATAACTACAAATCAGTGGTAATCAAGATAGTGTAGTACTGGCTCAAACACAGATACGGGCCAGTGGAACAGAATGGAGACCCCAGAAATCAATCCCCGTGTCCGTGGAAAAATGATTTTTAACAAGTATACCAAGACTGCACAATGGATAAAATATACATAGTCTCTTCAACAAATGGTGCTGAGAAAAACTGGAAAACTATATACAAAGGAATAAAGTCAGATCAGTTACACTGTATGCAAAAATTAGTCAAAATGGAATAAAGAAATAAACATAAGACTTAAAACTATAAAATTCCTAAAAGAAAACATAGCAGAAAATTTTCAAAGCATGAAATTTGGCACTGATTCATTTTGGCTATGACACCAAAAGCACAGGCAGCAAAAGCAAACACAGACAAATTGAATGATTTAAATTTTATCCAAACTTAAAAGCTTCTGCACATCAAAGGAAACAGTGAAAATGCAACAAGATACAATTATAGAAAAGAAAACATTTACAAACCATATATCAGATACGGGATTTGTATCCATATATACAAGGAAATTCTTAACTCAACAACAACAGCAAAAAACAAACAAACAAACAAACAAACAGAACAACTAAATAGCCTGATTTTAAAATGGGCAAAAGAGGGCTGGGGATTTTGCTCAGCAGCATAAGTGCCTGCCTGGTAAGTGCAAGGTGGTGAGTTCAATCCCTGCTACCAAAAAATAAAATGGGCAAAAGGTTTTAACAGACAATTCTTCAAAGAAGATAAACAAATGATTAACATGCATATGAAAAGATGGTAACTTAATCAGAAAAGAAATGAAAGTCTAATCACAGTAAGCTATTGGTATATCTGTTTGCACCCATTAAGATGAACACATCAATAGAACAGGAGATAACAAGCAGCAGTGAAAATGTGAAGAAACTGAGATGCTTGCACTCTTTGTGGAAATGTAAATGGTGCAACCATTATAGAAAAATATTATGGCATTTCATCGAAGAAATTAAAAATAGAACCACTGTATGATCCAGCACTCCCACTTCTGGCCATTTATCTGTTACGGTTTGGATCTAAGATGTCTCCCAAAGGCTCCTGTGTTGGAGGCAAGGTCTCAGTGCAGCAAAGAAGTGGGGCTTGGAAGGTGATGGGATCATGAGGGTTCTCACTTCATCAGTGGAGTAAACAATGGGTGGAATCATAATTTGATGGCATTAGTGCAAAGTGATAGAAATTTAGGGGGTGAAACCTAGTTAAAAAGGGTAGATCATGGGGTATATCTTTGGGGTGGCTGCATCTTGTTTTGGGACCCTATCCCTCTCTCCTCCTCCTCTTCCTTCTTCTACTCCTCCTTCTCCTTTTCCTCCCTCCTCCTCCCCTCTCCTCCTCCCCCTCTTTTCTCCCTGTCTCCTTCCTGGCTACCGATGCATACTGCTTCCTTCTACCTACCTTTCCATCATGATGAGCCTGCCTTGCCACAGAAACATTAGAAGCAGTAATCATTATCTGAAGCCTCTGCAACTGTGAGGCAAAATAAGTCTTTTTTACTTGAAGTTATTTGTTTCAGGTATTTTGTCACAACAATGGAAAAATTCTTAACAGTTTCTGAAAGAAGAACCTCGATGGTATAGTTTTATTACCATATTTATTACCACATTGCTTACAATAGCTAGAATGAGTAAGAAAGCCAGATATCCCATGAACATAGTACTATATAAAGAAAATGCCAAATGCCATTTATACATAAAGGAGAATACTATGTAGCTTAAAAGATGCTGCATGGGGCTATGGATATAGCTCAGCAGCAAAGCACCTGCCTGGCAAGTGCAAGGGCATGAGCTCAATTCCTGGTACCAAAAAATAAAAATAAAAAAAATAAAAAAAGATCCTGCATTATACATGCTCAACAGTTATGAATCCTCATGACATTAAGTAAAATAAGCCAGTCACATAAAGGACAAATACTCCCTGAATACAATCATATGAAGTATCTGAAGTTGTCAAACTCTGCAATAGGAAGCAAAATGGTGATTTCCAAGGACCAAGGGAAACAATAAAGGGGGAAAATAAAAGTGGGTTTTGCAAGATGAAAAAATTCTGGAGATTTGTTGCATGACAACATGAGTATGCTTAATAATATTGCACTGTATGCCTCCCTGTGTGCCAGCCGAGGCCCTATTGGCTGGGGAGAAGCAGCAAGGAAGCTGAGTGGCCTCCCTGTGTGCCAGCGGTGACCCTGTTGGCTGAGGAGAAACAGCAAGGAAGCTGTCTCCATCTCCAACCTCTGATCTGTAAGCAGCTGGGTGCAACATAGGCTGAGATGATAGTAACCCAAGAAACTGAAGTAGGGAAACGACCTGGCATTTATGTTGTTTGACTGACTTTGCAGGCCTGGGACCAGTGGTCTGGGTAACTGTTTGGAGGATAACAATATGCAATACAGTAATGATTATGAGTTTCCTACCATCCTATTGGGTTTTTTTTATTTTACTATTGTTTTATTTTCTTTAAAATGATTAAATGTAAATTAAATGTTATGTATTATTATTACAATAAAAAATGGGAGCTCCTCGATTATTCAGGTCTTTCCTCATACACCTGACTCAGCTTTATCTACAGTAATGAGGTAAAAGCTTAAGCTTTATATTCACACCATTCAGAAAAACATCTGAGGTTGAAGAGATGGTTAATGAGTGTTTGATGCATGAATGAATAGGACAGATGAATAAGAATGAACCATCTCTTGACTTCAGTTCCAAGATCCCTAGTTCCCTCTTGCCTTATTACCTTTGGTTGTATTGTGGCAGCCTCTTTGCTCCTTACTTCTCTCTATGCATGTCCTCACTAATCTGCGTCTCATCAAGGGAACTTTGCTAAATCTCAGGACACTGATAGGTTTCCCCTCTGTGACGTCAGAAGGACTCTCCTTTGGAGGTAAGAACTTTCCAGCCTGTGGCACAATACTTGATTTATCCATCTCTTTTGCCTGACTGTGCAACCTCCTCCTAGGGGAGACTGTGTCTAGTTTACCTCTGTAACCCAAGCAATTAGCAGAGGGTACAGCCCGCAGTAGGCTGTAGTTATTATTGTGTCAGTGAATGTAGGGAATGAATTTACTAAACTTTGAAAAATGTGGATAGTCTGTCTTGTTTACTTTCTCTTGAATACTAGATTTTTAAACTGACCTTTTGGAAATGAAATCATGGCCAAATTCCCCGAAATTTTTGTTCAAATGACAGTGTAACGCTTTTCCACACTGTGGATTAATCTAATTGTGTGTGGGTAGGAACCAAATTCAGATGCAACATTCTGAGGAGGAAATTCAGGAACGCAAACTTTCTCCTTCCCTAAAGGGCTCTGCTTGGGGTGGGCCCAAAGTTTGCTGGTGGGGAGATGAGTCTTCCCTTTCTCCCTACCCAGTGTGCAGCCACTCATGTGGAAGGATCTGGCTTAGTCCCTTCAGTCATACTACTGAAGGGCGTAGCTGAAATTTCAGAATTTTATCATCAGCTGCAGTAGAAATATGTTGGGTCTGAAAAAATGTTTAAAGGCAGTTGTTGTCAACAAAAATTTTAACAAACAGTATACACTTTCCAATTGATTAATTAGTGGAAGCACTATTTCATGCTTTTAACAAGAATACTAATGAGAATTACTCATAACGTTGAAAAACACTAAGTGAAATGCATAAGGACTTAGGCCAGTGCTTCTTAAACTGAGATCCACGTGGCATATTTTTCAGCATTTGTGAGTCCTCTATGGAAATTTTTAATTAGATGATCATTTAAAAATTAATGTAAGTATATTTCAAATCATTGAATATATTTACTGTCTGGTGGGGAAACCAGCTGAAAACAGTTTTAGAGGAAGACTCCATATTTATGATTGCATTAATACTGAGTAATCTACCAGAGCTTAGCTTTTATGTGCTGATAAAGGTCCTCTACACATCCTAATAACAAAATGACAACTCTCATTCCACAACTACTATCATGAAGCTTAATAATTTCAGTGAGACAAACATAGTACCTCTTCTTTTTGGCAGTAATAATTTGTAACCAAAATCATTTAATCTCTTATTCAGTGTTATGCTTTATGTTTGGATGCCCCCCCAACTTCCTACAGTCATGGAGGCAGCTGAGTCCAGCTGGTTTGTGGACTGGTTTGTTGTCTGGTACTGGGATTGGTAGTGCAAGTGTTGCACCTGCCCACAGGTGGGGAGCTGGCATACAATAAAAGGGGGAAGGAGGTGTGCTTTTCCCCTTTTTTGCCCTTTTTGCTCTTGTTGCTTGTGGTCACCATGAATGACTGCATCTTAGCCGTGCCACCCTGCCTTGGAGCCAGCTGAGTATAGACTGAAACCTTCAAAAGCTATAAGATAAATAAACCTTTCCTTCCTTCATTTTGGGCATCAGGTATTTTGTCTCAATAATGAGAGAAAAGTAGCCAAGACATTCAGTGACTAGGATACCATCATTTAAAAATGAAACAGTTCTTCAGAGTAATAGTGTGAAATAATTACATGTAAAAGGTGGTCTTTGTATGTTAATTTATTCATTCTTTTGAAAGCTATAGCACGTCATGCATTGTTCTGTGCTTTGGGCTCATAGACTGAGTCAGAAAAAGTTCTATTGCTATGGAGTTTTATATATATTACTAAAGTCAAAGTTAAAGTAAGAGACAAAGCATATTATGGTCCAACTTTGAAAGTCAAGTTTTCAGTAGTCCAGAGGGGGAAAAATGGTGACAGAATCCAGTTGCCAAACAGTACAATATAGTCTAAATACTGAAGGTTCTAAAAAATCCTGTGCCAGACCACCACAGTCATACTCATAGTGAGAGAGGATTTATTGAGTTGACCTTGTATTTATGCATATTAACCTATTAGTTAAATAAATAAGTAGTGTGCAATAGAAGGGTTATAATTAGGTGGTGTCTTTAATCATCTTAGTTATACTCTATAAATGTTAATTTGAATTTCATTAGTTTGGCAGTTTGACATATTTAATTCATTCATTTATTTTAGTTTGATAATTTCACAAAAGGTTTTTATATGCATTAGATTAAATTCAATTTTGACAAGTGTTATCAAAGTATTACACTTACATGCCATAAAACTGAACCATTCTAACTGTGTTATTTTATTATTTCTGAGCAAATAAGTATAATAGTACAACCATCACTATAACCCAATATTAAAACATTTTTATTTCCTCTAAAAGCCTTGTTGTAGCCCCTTGAAGTCAAACTCTGTTTCAACCTGCAGCTTTTGGTATTCATTTGACCCACTGGTATCAGAACACAACCAAGATACTGACACTGACATGGACAGGATGCAGAATATTTCAACCAAAACAAGGACGTTTCACATCACGTCCTTTCATAATCACAATTACTTCTTGTCCATAATCACCCCTTCTTAATCTCTGATAACTATTATTTCCAATTTTTGTTATTTTGTCATTTAAACAATGTTTTATTAAAAGCTTTTAATGTATAACCTTGCAAGGAAAGGCATTTTAAAAAATGGAACATATTTTACCTAGAGATTCATTCAGGTTCTTCCTAGTAACAATAGACTATTCTTTTTAAAAAATTGCTGAGTGATATTCAGTTTTGAAAGATATTTTTCCTGGATAGAGAAATTTTGAATGTATAGTTTTTCTTTCAGCATTTGGAATATGTCATTCCTTTGTCTCCTGGCCTCCATTGATGATGATAAGTTAGCTGTTGACTGTGTCTGGTATTCCTTTGTTCCTATCGTATGAACAGTAGTTCATTGGCTGTAGGGACTTAACTGTAATTTATTTATGTATGAATATCCCTGCATTTATAAAAATACTTAAAAAGTATTGCTCTCTTAGGTCTGTAGACTAATGGTTTTCATCAAATGTGGAAATTTTCAATTATTATTTCTTGAGATAAACTTCATAGAACTCTCATCATACTTTCATTGGTACAATTGCTATTGTCATACAGGTCTCTGAGATTGTCTTTTTTCCTCTGGCTTTTTTTTTTTAGATTGGATAATTTCTATTGGTTTACCTTCAAGTTCACTAACATTTTGCTTTGTTGTATCAAATCTTCTATTAAACCCACTTGGTGAATTTTTCATTTCAGGTATTATATTTTTCTAGGGTTTATATTTGGTTCTTTTTTTTTGTGGTTTCTGCTTCTTTATTATCTATTTGAGGAGGAAGAGTTAGAATTTTTTTGTTTAAACATAATTTCCTTTCATTTTTAAAAATACATCTTAAATTATTTCTTTGAAGTTTGATCTGCTAAAACCAACATCTGAGCCCACACAGAATTATTTTCTACTGAATAATTTTTTTCTTCTTCTCACTTTTTTGATGTCTTACAATTCTTTTGTTGAAAACTAAACATTTTAGCTAATAAATGACAGCAACTGTAGATTCTGATTTTCTTCTCTAAGAACTATTTTTTAGCAACTTGGTTATGCTTTCAAACTTATCTCCCTTGTAATATGTGACTGTGTCTAAAATATTGTTCTTATATTTTTATTTTTAGCCTGGTTTCCTAAAGATTTGCTCTGAATCTGTATACCTTAGTGATGAGACAACAATTTGAGCAGACTATATTCAAATATATCAAATCTGCAAGGCTTCCGTCCTCTGACCATAGATTCAGGTCTTTTTTTTATTTCCTCAGGGTTAACTGTTCACCACCAAGCCTTTGTTTTTCTCCCCTAATCAAGTCTGTGGTTTCTCAGTTTCCTGGAGACATTTGGAGAGTTATCTAGATTTTTTATGGTTGCTTATTTCTAAGGCATAGCCATTAAATTTTTGAGTAGTTCATTGTTTTTCCCAACAAAGACCTCAGGGCTAGGAGAACTGTGGGTTTCCATATTAATTTCCTATGAGCTTGCTGTTTTCACTGATAAATTTGTGGCACCGGTAAATTTGTGGAATTTGTGGCATGATAAATTTGTGGCATGTCTCATACTCCAAAGTGAGTCTCGCCCTTATGGTGGAAGCTGCTGTTTTTCACTACCAGACCTGTCCCACTGTTACGGTTCATACATTGGGTCAATTTGAGAAGTTTAAAAGTTTAGCTAAGTGACTCAACAGAGTGCTAGGGGCCTCACTTTGTTAATATCCTGAGCCTGTGCAAGAGTGTGGAGATGGTGTGGGCAGGTAGCCTGCATACAATATAATGGAGGGAAACAAGCTCGCTCTTCCCCCTTTTGTAGTTGCTTTTACTGTGTTTTGCCACCTTGAACAGTTGCTGTCTTTTGCCACCTTGAACCATCCACCCTGCCTTAGAGTCAGCTGATTATGGACTAAAACCTCCACAAACTGTGAGCTAAGTAAACCTTTCTTTCCTTAATTTTGGGCATCCAGTATTTTATGTCAGCAAGGAGAGAAAAGTAACCAAGACACTCACTGAAACTAATATGCAAATGGCATTGAGGTGGATAGGAAGGGAGCCATACCAGCATAAAACACAGACTCTTACTTTTACTATATGGACTCTTATCAGTTCTTCATGAATAAACATTGCTCAATTTCTTGTTTGCCTTTTGTTAATCTTCAGTCTTGAAATGGCTACTTTGACAGTTTTGTTTGGTTTTATGTTGGTGGCAAATGAAGATGCATCAACTACTTCATGCTGCCATGATGGAAACTGATTAAATTTTATCCTTTTAATTTTTAGTTTGTACATTTAAATAACACTGCAGAATACTTTTAAAGTCAAGACCGTAGATCTGAGGGCTGGGGATTTAGCGTAGTGACTTAAGTGCCTGCCTAGCAAGTGTGAGGTTGTGAGTTTGACCGAGAGAGAGAGAGAGAGAGAGAGAGAGAGAGAGAGAGAGAGAGAGAGAGAGAGGGAGAGGCTGTATGTCCACTGTTTTCTTTTTGTGTGTGTGTGTTTGTTTGTTTCTTCTTTTCTTTTGAAGGATTCATAGTCACGTTTGGAATATATTGTAGAATTCATAAGGTAACATTTTCCCCCCATTTTGAAACTAACTTACATTTTAAAAATAATTTTCATTAGCTGGGCATGGTAGTGCATGCCTGTAATCCCAGTACTTGGGAGGCCAAGGAAGGAAGATAGTTGTAAGTTCAATACCAGCCTGGGCTACAAAGTGAGCTCAAGGCCAGCCTGAACTGCACAGTGAGACCTTGTCTCAAAAGACAAATAATAAGAATAATAATCTTCACGTTAGCAGAAACAAACATCATATCTGAGAACTATCAAGTGAAGAAAGACAATGAATTTAGCTTCTCATTGGTGTTTTTCCCACTTTGTGAATTTTTCCATTAAAAAAAGCAAAGAAAGAGCACATTCTTCAGTAAAAGAATACGTGACATATAATGGTTTTCAGAATCATATAGTTCTTTAAAAAATCAGATTCACACACATATATACTTTACTTTCAGGAAATATTCAGAAAGTTGGTATTAAAGTTTCATCAGAGGGCTGGGGATTTAGCTCAGTGGCTTAAGTGCCTGCCTGGCAAGCGCATGGTCATGAGTTTGATCCCCAGTACCAAAAAAAGAAAAAGTTTCATCAGAAAGGGAGGTAAATACAGTCAATTTTATTACAGTTCTTTCCTTAAGAAGATTATACCTCCCTGGCACATTGACTTTTGACTTCTCCATATGATATGTTTTAGCCAGTGGAATAAATCATAATATATGCTATATTTTGGCCACAGTTTTAGATTCTGTTATGTTTTTGTCAGAGTCCGTTACATGTCTGTTTTCTGCCAATAAAACATGATCCAAGTAGGAATTTCTCTTTAAATTTTGACCTCAGAATGTGCAAACAAGATCCGTGATCAGGTCCACTGCCTAGAGTAAGACCACAGCCAGCCGGCAACTGTCATGCGGTGTAGAATCAAGTAACTGTGGTTATAAGCCAGAGTTTGAATCGATTCTATAGCAAAAGCTAACACAGGCATAAAAAGTGTACCTCTATAACAAAAGCACTGAATGATTAAGATTACTATTTTGTGTTACCATGGCAATAAACAAAAGCATCTGGGTAGGTTTTCTTCACATTTAGAGGGATGTTTGGGATTATCAGACTTAAAATATAGGCTACATGACTTGAAGATATAAAAAGGTTGAACCTGAGATCTGAGAGGCCTAGGTGATTGCCAAGTAGGAGAGACAGCTTTGTAGATAAAGATGCACTTCACAGAGAACACACATAGTGCTTTCCAATAAGAACCCCAAGGTGAAGGAACAGGGGTAGATGTTCCCAATTGAAGCTGTAGATTTTCAATCAACCTGCAACTTGACTGGGAAACTCCATGAAGCATGTTCAGAATGGGTAACATTCAGAATAATCAGAAAGACTGATTCATACTAAATTAAAAGAGAATAGAAATGCCATACTGAATTTTAACGTAGCATCACTCCGTGACAGACCTTTTTTTTAAAAAAAAAATCACATATCAAGTGATGGTTTTGTTTCTAAAGTATTTTATTCGGTAGAGGTCATATTTATCTTCAGGGTCATTCTGAAATTATCAAGGGCTCGACAGAGATGGGGAAGTGTTCATCTTTATGAGAAAACAACTTTTGCTTTTAACTAGATCTAGGGGGAAAAAATAACATTCAGTCAAAAGAGGTGAAAAGGAAAAGATGGTCCTCCTTTCCATTTTTCTCCTTGTTTGGAGTTCTTATATCTTATTGCAAAGTGGTTTAGACCATGATGCGATGAATTCAGAATTCTGCGGTCAATTTAATCTTGATTTTCAGGGAGTATTGAAACTCTCAAGCCATCTGATTGCCTCTGCTAATTCAGTGATTAACTAAGAGGTGGTTCCTGATTTCTGAAAATCCCTTACTGGACATTAAAGGGGGAAGGGGAGTAAAAGAAAATCTTTTATGAGTAGGCAAAACGCTTCATTGTTAGAATCTTTGTGTTCTGGAGTAAAATTTAATAGTTACCTTGATAATAGATCTAAAATCCAGTCAAGTAACAGATTTTAGAAATCCTCTTTCTCTATTACCCAAGGTCATAGCAATGACTCATCTGAAAATTCTAAGCATCCATTGCTTACAAAAATTATACCTATGCTGTTCCTGAGATTTTTTTTCCAATTTTAAATAAAATGTCTGTTTTGCCACAGCCCGATATTTCTTCTTTAGGGTTTCCCTAAATTTTTTTTCAAGTACTAAGTGATATCTTACTTCTTAAACTCTTTTTCCAAAGTCATATTTCAGTCTTTGCAGAACAGCATAGAATTTTACGGTAGAAAGCAGTCTTTGAATTTACCTCCCATGCCTTCTCTGTCACCAAATTCTAGAGAGGAGGAATAGAGCTCCTGGAGCTTTGGGTTCTCATGCTAGGCTCTCACACTTACACAGCCCAGCTATTGTTCTGCTTTGTGTCCCTTCATGGAGGTGGTTTGGGACCAGCAGATCTCACTGCTGACCCTTTGTGGCAGCAAGGGGAAAAACATTTTCAACAGGAATGCTTGAGCTTTCCGGGATCAGCATTTCTGACTGGATGCTGTAAATGACACTGACTTCTACTAGTTGTTTAGCACATATGAATCATGTCATAGTTTCAAAATACTTTTCTACAAATAGCAACTTCTTAGCATGAATCAGGCTGGCTTTATTATTTCTCCCTCCCCCAGTTTCACTGTTCACACATTTGATGCACACAGTGCTGTCCAGATGTTGAGCGTCTAAACTCATAAAGTGTACATGATAAGAGCCATAAGTTTTAAGTTAAGAGTGAGAAAAGTCTTAGCTCTGGGATTCCTGGTTGCTATGGACAAAGGTGAGAGGGTGGACCGGCTTGGGAAGGGATAGGAGGGCAATCTGTAGTTGTTGATGGCAACTCCAGAGTTTACAAGTATTTTAACTCATCTCTAATGTCCTCGAATCTTGGAAGGTCCTGCTTTCACCTGGAAATTTGTGGTTCAGGATTAGGTGGGGTGGAGAATGGGTCTATTGGCAGGTTCTAGTTCACCCTTGACTGATTTCAACCTCAAGGAACAAAAAAACAGTTCTCAGGGGAAATCTATAGGAGCACTGTAGACTAACAATATACCACCACTGGACTGTTCCCAGCTGGTGTTGACAAGAGTGAACACTTCGAATGTGGCCCTTGGAATAGGGATTCTGAGCATATATCCAGGGGCATTTCCAAAGCTGGAATAAGCATACAGCTCTCCTTGGGCATGACCCCAAAATAACCAAAATGAAACCTCTTTGAATCACAACCTTTGAATCTGAGTCACTCACCAGTCTTTTCTGTGTCTTGTGAAGGCAGATTTAAGCACTGAGGACTAAGCCAGGCATTTTGATTTTCAGCCTTCTTTTCTCACCAACCTCCCATCTTAGCTACTCTCCTGGGGGCAGTTAAGAGTTTTTTAGGCATTGCTTTTAAGGAAAGACCACTTTATACAAGCAGGTTGAGGAGATCTGAGGTCTTGGAAGAGCCATTAGAAATTACTGTCAGGGGGCTGGGGATTTAGCTCAGCGGCATAAGCGCCTGCCTTGCAAGCAGGCAGTCGTGAGTTCGATCCCTGGTACCGATAAAAAAAAAAGAAAGAAATTACTGTCAGCTCTCCCCTTAAAGCTATCTCTGCCCCTGGGACACATGGCCTGCCAAACGGCCCCATAAATGATTACCCTCATCTTTCCTCTTCCTCCTTCCACGTTAAAATTTTCTCTGACTTATCAACAGCTTTAGGGAAGTTAAGAAAAAAGAAAGTCAACAGAAGTTCCGACCCTCCACTGCCACCAGTGCACTGTGATGAGTCTTAGAAGTGTGATACTGGGCTGGCCCATGTTTAGGTCATCTTCTTAAGCCCCCTCCCCATTCCCCCATCCCTCTGACAGCACAAGACCCTCTAAGAGTCTACAACCCCGCATGCTAGCAGTTCTTACCTAAACTTACATGGCCCAAGCTACTGATTCAGTTTCCTGTTGATTTTGAAAGCCCTGTCTTATGACCCTTGAAATTTAACACCTGAATTTCATGTCCACAGAAAAAGCTAAATGCAAGGCTTGACACTCATATTTTGACATCTTTCCCAGCTGCAGCAGCAGCTCCTTTATTAGCTTGTGTGCCCCAGGTCCCCGTTTCTGCTCTCCCTCACCACCCAATCTCAGATCTGCAGGTATCAGATGAAGAGCATAATCAGCCTCCATTACTTATGGCACAGCGCCTCTCCCACTGCACGGTCGCTTAGAGAGCCAGTGAAGTGTGAATTTAACTGTATGAAATGCTATCAAAGTTCTCTGTGTTGGGAGGATTCAGTGGTCTGTGGTTCGTGGTTTATCAAAATCTATTCCTGCTATTGAACACTCTAGTCTCACATCTTTATATCAGAGTCAGAAGGAACCAAAAAACCACCCAAATGAAATGGAGGAAGCCAGGTTTGAAAGTGGGAGACCGTTAACAGAGCAACAAACAGAGCCTGGAAAAGGGGTGGGGTAAGCTAGGAAGGGAGGAGAAGGTGCAGCTCCCCATTGCCATTAAAGTGTGAGGAATCGCATCTACGGATAACTCGGGGGCAATTGCCCTGAACAGAACTCTCTGGTTAGCTGGAGCTTTGGCTTGTGGGGGAGATGGAAAGACAGACAATGAAAACATCGTCTGTTGCCATTCTCTGTGCAGCCTTAGATTCTAGTATTTGTGTAATAAATGAAGCACCGGCCAAACCAAGCCGATGTTTTCAAACAAACTATACAATCCTGGGACACAGTCGCTTCTGTGGACACACAGTCCCGGACCGGGCTCAAAGGAAAACACAAGGCGTCCGTTGGTCATAGTTCCTGTGGCCGCGTGGGGGCAAAGGCGAAGAGGAAACAAGGTCAACCGAACAGACCGAAGACCCCCTTTGAGGCTGGTCTTTTACGTTGTCCGTCTGGGTCTTGCCCAACTTCTGCGGTCTCCACCTGTGGGCGCCGGGGAACCGAGGAGTTCGCGGTCCTGGGTGGGAACAGGCGAGTCTCTTAGGAGCAGCCTCGGCGCCCGCGCGCTGCCCCCCGCGCCTCCGCACCGAAGCCGCGGTCGAAGCACGTTGCAGTGCGGTGGTGAAACGCTCCCAGAACCCGCCGCTTGAGCGGGGCCCCTGACGCCAACAGGGCCCAAGGGGGTGCCTCTGGGGTTCCTGGGGTGCTGCCACTCCCCCACCCCATAAATAACCCGCCACTCCAGGCCCGCGTCTCCGCTCGCGCGCCCCACTCGGGGGTGGTCCCGGGGTCGCCGCGGCTCCGCGCGCCTTGGGCACGGCCGGGTGCGGGCCGGGCGGGCAGCGCAGTGGGCGGGGGGCGCTGATCCGCCGCCCTCGGCCGCTGCAGCAGCAAAGGCGGCGCGGCAAGCGGGGCGGAGGGTGGAGCGGAGGCTGGAGCCCCGGCCGGGAGGGAGGAGCGGCGAGGAGGGGGCCGGGCGGCTGTGCCTGGCGAGCCCGAGGGGTGCTCCGTGTTCCCCCGCCTCCTTCCGGGAGCGAGGATGCGGGCTCCGGGGCTGGGGCTGCTGGGCTGAGGCCGAGGCAGGGAGCTGCGGCGCGCGGCTCCGCGAGGTGTCTCCTGCGCGCCGCGCGGCGGGGGAGGCGCAGACCGCCAGGCGGCGGAGGAGGGGGAGATGCCCGGGGCCGCCGCCGCCGCCGCCGCGATGCTGCCGGCCCAGGAGGCTGCCAAGCTGTACCACACCAACTATGTGCGGAACTCGCGGGCCATCGGCGTGCTGTGGGCCATCTTCACCATCTGCTTTGCCATCGTCAACGTGGTGTGCTTCATCCAGCCCTACTGGATCGGCGACGGCGTGGACACCCCGCAAGCCGGCTATTTCGGGCTCTTCCACTACTGCATCGGCAACGGCTTCTCCCGGGAGCTGACCTGCAGGGGCAGCTTCACGGACTTCTCCACGCTGCCCTCGGGCGCCTTCAAAGCCGCCTCCTTCTTCATCGGCCTCTCCATGATGCTCATCATCGCCTGCATCATTTGCTTTACCCTCTTCTTCTTCTGCAACACGGCCACTGTGTACAAGATTTGCGCCTGGATGCAGCTCACCTCCGGTGAGTGCGCGCTCACCTCCGCGGCGCCCGGGCCGAGAGGGGGCGTGGGAGGGACGGGGCGCGCGCCGCGGGGCGCAGGGCAACTTAGTCCTCCCGGGCCGCTGCGGGCCGAGGGGTGGGAGCCCCGGAAGCCGGAACCCCCGGGGTTCCCCAGCCCCGCGCTGGCGCGGGGTCTGAGGGTTTCGAGAACCTCCCAAGTGCGAGGGACGCCACCCAGAGGGGCGCGCGGGAGGCAGAGCGGCTGTCGGGGGGCTGAGTCGCGGGGAACTAAAGGCGGGGTTCGGGCTCTGGGGCTTGGAGAAATGGGGCACGGGATGCTGAGGGCTAAGCAGGGACGCTGACAACTGAAAAGCGAATTTGAAGAGGTCGTGGTGGAAGTAGAAAGCCAGTGCGCGCTGCCTTCTCTCCGGGACCATTTGTGTCATGGCTTCGTTTTGTGTGTATGTGCGTGTGTGCCCGCGCGTGCGTGTGTGTGTGTGTGTGTGTGTGTGTGTGTGGCGGGGGAGTTGAAGTGAAACTGTTTCCGTCCTGGCCAGTTATAAATATTTTATCATCCATCTGGATGCGAGTGAATCCTAATTCTGGTTTGGATTTCACCCTTTTAAGAAAGATGTAGCTTTGGTGTGTGCCGGGGCAATTCCCCAGCGCCGAGCGCTCGGTTTTCCCTCCTTATCAGGGGAGCAGTCCTTCCACTTCGCCTTCCATCAGGCAGAGGTCTCCAGGGAGTCAGCGTTTCTCGTGATCTCCTTTGGGGGAAAGCGGCATCAGGGAAGAGGGCAAAGAAAAGACCTGCTCCTTAGCATCTCTGATCACGCTGCCTGTAGGTGCTAGATTGCTGCCGGCTGGAGAACAGGAAAGGACTTTTTTCCCTGAGCATCAAAGTTGCTTTTTAATCCAGAAGGGACTGGGAGTGCATTTCTTGGTGGATTTGAAGAGTCCTGAAACAAAACTGGCTTCTGTGTGCCATTCCTTCCGCCAGCCACCTTGCATGCCCTTCTTTCCCAAGTCAAAGGATCTTGGATCCTGTACCTCTTAGTACACATCGTTGAGTTCCTTTTGATTTTATGCATGATTTGGTTGTGGCGATATATTGAACGTCCCAGACAGCTAAACTTTCACATTTGCGTTTTATTTCATGGCTCCTATTTTATGAATCTTAAAATTTTTGTTCATCTTGTTCCTGGAAAGGTTTTCTGGGGACTAGGGATTTAATGCTTGAGTTTACCAGAGTCTTTTAGGAAGATTAAATCCTTAAAGGTGCAGGATAACAACACTAAGGTTCGGGGTCTTGCACCATTAGTGTGATACAAGAAAAGAGAAGCTCATGGGAGACTAAACTTGTTTGGAACTATTTATTTTCTATTACATGCGTCTTGGCTGTCTTTGATTTGCATTGACTGTGAAAGTGTGTATGTAAAAAGCAAGACAGGAGCGCCAGCGGAGTGCCACTCCTCCCTCATGCTAGTGTCCTCCTGGATGTAAGTTCACCTTAGCTCTGCCCCTCCCCCACCTCCTGAACAGCCCCTCACCGCGTTTTTATACATAGTGTTAATTTTATAACACCCTACGAGCAGAATAACTTTGGGATTTGGAATAAGTTCATATATTGTGATTATTCTTGACACTGAGCCCTAGTTTGACTTTCAGGAGAACAGGACAAACAGGATGCCAATGTTTTAGCAAAAGATTTGACCCTGTACAGCTAATTTTAATTTTTCTGAGTTAAATGACCTATTTAGACTGGTGATTCAAATTAGATTGTTTTTCAAAGGTCTGAAAGTAATTTGCACATGATTTCTTAACAATGTGTTATGAAATATTTTATTTTGCGAGATGTTTATACCCTCAAGCTACATTTTCAAGGAAAGAAAGAAAATTACTTTTGGAAAGAATTACCAGCTTTTACATCAATACAAACTACAACTGTTACAATGTTATTTTCTTTCCTTTTGCTGGAATAGAGCACAGAAAAATCATTTGCTGCAGGTTCTTGAAATTTGATGTCGTGTTTTCAGACATTTGGTATGAATATACTGTTCTATTCCACGATACACAGAGCGTGGTGATAGCCTCTGTACGAAAGAGCATATAAACATATTTACTTCCTTTGGGGTACTCTAGCCTTTTCAGTGGCATACTTTTAAAACTCTATTTGTAATGAAGTATGTTTTTAAAAGAGGAATTAAGATGAAGGGTCAAATAAAAATCACGGCCAGCTATTTTCACAGATTTTTTTAAAGGAATGAGATATAGAAGATATTTTTGAAGAATATCACATTTAATGTGGTTGTCAGTGTTTAAGTCTCATAATAGTAAGAAATTTAACTAAAATTTTTTGAAAGTTTAACTTCTAACCTTTGGACTATTCCTCTTCTATGTCATATATATATATATATATATATATATATATATATATATATAAAGTACCTTCAGTGATCTCAACTATAATTTTCTGAATATGAAAGATGAGATTTAATGTAACATTTTCTTGCTAGAGACTCTAACCCTCGTTAGAAGTCAAGTAATCAACTTGTATATTTAGTTATCTAGGTATTTTATTATAATAATATAAATCAAAGCCACATGAAATATATAATACAGTATGAAATTATACATTAAGGTGACAAAGCAAGAGATCTTGTGGCAGTACATTGAGAATTAATCTTACTCTGATTCAGAACAGCGAACCAGAAAAATGACTTAATGTATTGGACCTGGGAATAATATAACTCATCTCTGTAGAAGTGTGATACGCAAGAACTATAGATATCATTATGAACACCTTACTCTAAATCATTATCAACCTGGGCAAAGAGCAACTAAGAAACAGTGTTAGAACTAAAACACCACTACTTTTTGAGGTAATCACATATTTATGGACAATTCCTTATATAAAGACTGAAGACATAAAAATAATATACGGAATAAATAATGATAGTGTTACAAAACTTCCCAAATCTACAGACTTCTTCAGAAGAAAAGAAAAATTTTCTTTTTGATTTCTCTTTCACTAAAAAGAAAAAAGAGCATCTGTAATTAGTCAGGTAGAGTGATAAAGTCTAGCATTTCTTTTCCTTAAAGCAAAAACAGTATTTCAGTCTGTTTCTAAGTCTACAAATAGCTGGCTCTCATAAAGATGTGTTGTTTGTTATGCTACCAATAAGCCTTGCGTTCCATTGTTTCCTATGTGCTCCTTATGTGCTAAAGAAATCTGTTTTGTATAAACTTAAATATTAAAGTAGAATTTAAGTGTTTTCTCTCCTGTGGATTTCTTGGTGAGGAGTTATTTATTTCATTTGGACCAAGTTGGCTTTTCTCATTCAGGAGGGATAAAAACAGTTGAATGATGTTCCTAGGTTCCACATCTCTCCTCAGTATGTCACAAAATGAAGGACCACCAAGATGACAAGGCTTTATGGTAGGCATTGAGGGCTGAATTGTTTAGGCAGGTCCCCCCAACCTCCGTCCTCAAATTCTTTTTAGCTGTCTTGCTTTCTTAGGTTGTATAACTTTGTCGTGTAGATGAGACGAGAGTCACCAAACATCATCACTGCCCTTTCTTAGCCCCAAGGAGAGCCTTTGCGATGTTGTGCTATTCCTTCTCATGGCATCCTGGTATTTGCTTATAGATTTTGACAATGTTGGGCTGTTTGTGAGGTTACTTTCTGTCTTTTCCACTCCATTGTAAGTTCCCTAACAACTTTTTTAAAAAATATGGCACGGAGGTCACACACATGGATGATAGAGTTAAAAGATATGGATCTGAAGCCTGGCTCTGACATTATGTGGCCTGTGACATTAATCTATCTGTCCTATGACAATATATTTATACAGTTTCCAATATATTTATACAGTATAACAATATATTTATACAGTAACCTTTAATGCAAAGGTTAAATGAACTCGTGTATATGCTTATAAGCGAGCACTGTAGTAGTGTTACGGTGACTGTCACTGACTTCTGTTATTATTTTATCCTGACACACAGTGGTTAGTCAATGTCTGATGGAATAGATATTCAAAATATTATTGAGTTAATGAATAAAAAAGTAATGACTAGTGGTGAAGAGAATGAAAGGAAGGAGTGAGCTGATGGTTCCTGTATGCTTCCGTGGGAGAGGAAAGCTGTGGACTCCTATTTTTCTCAGTGGCGTCATCAGGACCACAGTGAAAGAGCTCTTCTGCATTCTTGGATGGTAATGGCTATGACTTGAAGACCTAACTCGTGATAATGTTCTTCCCAAATGGAGGCTCTTCTGATGTATATGTAATGATCTTTACTATAACATGGGGAGATAATCAGTCATATCTCAGGCTTCAGGAAACTCTCCCCTACTATTTAGTTTCTTATGAGAAAAAGAAAATCACATCATTTAAAATGGTAGTTTATATAAGGATCAAGAGATTAGGCTTTCTTTCATGAAGAGAGGTGTGCCAAAGAAGGTAGGGGTTTGGGGTTTTCCCATGTCTTGCATCTGTGCAGACAGACTCTTCTTGGATTCCAGGGAGCCTGCCTCACCTGAGTAGGGTGGGTTATGCAGGTCTCCGAAAAGGGTGCTCTGAAGAGGCGTGATCTTGTGATTTACCCAGGTGTAGATTTGGTGTTCAGGGCAGTCACCATCATATTACCCTCTAGTGTGTGCTGAAGAGGAGGTGTGCTTGCCTCAAAGAGGGGTGGTTACATCCTAAATTCAGTGTTGTGAAGTGTCCCCAAAGACCATTTTCCCCCAACAGAACACTGGAAGCCTTCTCTCAGGAACAGAGGGAAGAGTATTACTGCTAGAGAAAGAAGTTTTTCTTTTCTAATAACATATTCCACTTATTAGGTTGTACATAGTAAATATATACAATTTTATCTGTCAATTTGAAGATGTAATGTATTTTCAATGAGAATTTTCTATTTACCAAAACAAACTGGCAGATCCCTGGAAGTGATCTGAAATAATTTTAGAAACTATTTCTTTTTCTTACATGTAGCATGACAAGGAATGTGACAATTGAGGCAATGTTAGAAAATACATTAATGCGACTGTCAAAACACTTTTTGTAACAGCTAGATTTTAAATGAGTATCTGTGAAAAGTAACAGGTCCCACATAACTCACATGCTGTACTGTGAGGAGCACCCCACTCCCCCCGTGGTGCAAGGCTGCATGCTGAACATCTCTTCCACTGTAGAAAGGTAAACCACTGCTTATGTATTATACTTAATAAGCAATAAAAGCCTGGTCAGAGTGCGAAACATCAGATTCTGCACATGAAAACACCTACTTGGTAATTCCAGCTTTTGTTTAGGATGATGCTGTGACTCAGGAAAGAGTCCAGATGGCCGGGTCAGTATATTACACTTATTTACATACCTCAGAAATCTTTGAGAGCAAGCCAAATTCTAAATGAAAACTAAATAAATAAACAGCAGAGCATACACGAGAGTTGCAGTTGGTGCTCGGTGCCCTCTTGCATGTGCTGCGAGGGGATAAACTGTGGGAGAGGGTTAAAGAGGACCTGAGATCACAGCGGTACGAAGCACAGAACACTCCAAAATTCTACTACGGGGACTTACCACCATGACAACAGAGCTAGTTTTAAAGGGTAATTTCCACAATATATTTGAACCTTAGAGGTCAGCACTAGCTTTAATTAATGTGAATTTTCCTTATCATAATGAGTCAATTGGAACTTTTGTTCGATATGAAGGAAGGCCAATAAAAGAGCTAACCTTTATTCCTAATAATAAAATATTAACAATGACAGAAAGGTACTGCTTCAAATAGCAAATAGTAGTCACTTGATGACTTAAACATAATGTGTTACATAAAGTCATTGTAGCATTTCAAACATAGAAAAAAAACAACCTCCCCAGAATCCTGAATTTTCACATAGTTAGTATCATAATTAAAAACATAAACTCTTAAATTATTACTATTTTTGGTACCAGGAATCAATCTCAGGACCTTGTGCTTGCCAGGCAGGCACTGTACCACTGAGACAAGAAAGTGAGCCATCCTGGTCCTACCTGACTTTTGTTGTCTTTCGCAGCCTCATGAAACCCAAAGTCTGCAGTAGGTCAGGGCTGCCTATATGTGCTCAGTACAAGGAAAAAACCCCACATGATATCTAAGGAAAGTTAATTTTCTAACTCCTTGATATTTGAGATTATGACTTATCAATGAAAGGGCTAGTGGAATCATGGTGAAAGATAATAGAAATGAATGATAAATGGATTTGAAGGAGGCCTTAACTTACAAGCAGATATGCAGAACCTAGCCAATCAAAAGAGTTTTGTGCATTCTTTGCCCTGTTACACAATAATATCTGAAAGGGGTTTGGACAGAATGTAACTTCAGCCTGAGAAGAGATTGCCTCATAGAGCTGTTTATTTAAGTGTCTGGAGGCTCCCCTGGGGAATATTCTGGAGATTGGGAAAAGAATGTGTTGCTGCATGGTCCTTCGCTGGTCTCAATGCAGACCAACAGCGAGGTGCTGCAGAATTAAAATAGGAAGTGTGCATCTTCACTGACAAACAGGAAGACAGAGCCAGCTGTGAAGAATGACAGGGACAGAGATGAGGGACACCAAAACTAAACGAAGTATGACCAGGAAAGAGATGATGAAATTTCAGAGTGAAAGCCTGTGGAATTTGATATTATCAAAGCTGGTATTCTGACATCTGACATCGTCAATGACTGAAATGTGTATTGGTGCAGGACCAGAAGAGAATGAAAATGTGACTTATAATGTGTGAAATTCTCAATTACCCAGTTACCAAGAAAGGAAAATTATGGCTTTCTGCACCACACAGGGAACTACTACAGACATCAAGATGAAGCTCTTCAGAGGAAGAAATGATCAAGCTTCTTTTATGGTGGATGAAATATTGAGACAATCAAATTTGTAAAATTTGATGACAAGCGTTTGTTATCAGTTCTTTTTTAAAGATCTAGTTATGCGTTGTGAGACTAAATTTCATTCTGTAATACCTTTAGAGGTAAAGAGAACTTACAGTGTTATTTCAGTATATTTACAGAGCATTTGAAGAACATACAAAGTTTCACTAGATTACTTTAGTTCATCTAAATTTCAGTTTATTAATTAACAGTGATATTGTGAGTTTTCATGATGTCACTTATTAGTTACCCAAATACTTACAGTTTTTATTTTTCAATTTTATTTTTGTTATATGCACATAACATACTTTAATCATTCCTACCACCACTTCTGTTACCCAACTTCCTTGATAGTTTCACAGGTTTTTTGGGGGGAGGAGAGTTCAAAGCCTCTGATGCATTTTAATCATATTTATGTCCCCCTAAAATACACCCCCTGTACACCTTCTTCCTCCTCATTCTTCCCTTTTGTCTTTGTCTTTGGTTTTATTGTGTGTGTGTGGTGGGGGGGGGGTTGTGTGTGTGTGTGTGTCTTTTTGAGACAAGGTTTCTCTTCCTAGTTCAGGCTGGCCTTGAACTCACTTTGTAACCCAGGTTGGCCTCTAACTAGTGGGAATTCTCCTTCCTTAGCCTCCCGAGTGCTGGGATTACAGGTGTGCACCACCACATCGGCCTTTAGTTTTATGATAGCCTCCCTTTTACTCTCCTTTCATCTCTTGTGATTCCACATATTAAGAAGAATGTGATTTTTATCTTTCTAAACACTTTAACCAGTTGAATGGACATGGCGTAGTACTGGCCACGTGGTATATTACAAGTCTTTATAAAGAGAAGAATGCTCTGTTGTAATGTTTTACAAACCATAGTTGGTGACCTTTTAATGGCTATGATACTAGTTTAGCAGATAATGATCAACATTAGAATTTGGATTAAAACAGAATAGAGAATGAAATTATCTAAATTCAATGCAGATTATAAGGATTTTATGAAACTTTTATTTTCTAAAATGTTTACAATACTTATACATACGTGTGCAGACTAGATTGTAATTAAAATATATTGCTTGTTGTTGGCTATAGTCAAAATAGCTGGAAGATATGGAGAAAAGATGACTTAGAAAGAATTTAGAAAAAATAATTATCTCTGGAAATTTTTGAAAAGTTTACATTATTTATAAATAACTTGTATTAGAGGGTAGATTAGACAAAATATACTTGACTTAATGAATTGGTATATTTTCCTTTTCTTGCTTTCATTTGTAACTTTTATTGCTAAAATAGCTCAGTTAGATTGCGAACTGATTGAAAATTAGAGTTATTTTCCCAGATGTGATTTAATTGACTTTTTGTGCTATAAAAATGGCATGGGTCACCTCTGAGCAACTACATAGCTAAAGAAAATTTGAACAAATAAGCCTAATTTAGCGCCAATTGGATGTAGACCCATAGTCATTTGAAAGTTGATAGAATATTAAAAATCACTTAACATAATCTCCCCTTTTTGATAAACAAATAATAATGGAACATGCCATTGACCATCTACTACTTACAAAACCTTTAGTTTATTATACTGAACTCTCACAACAATATGAGGTTAGTATTATCATGTCTGCTTTGTAGACGAAAGAAATAGATGCTTAAAATTTGTTCAAAGTCACCGAGCCAGTAAGTAGTTTGAGCCAAAATCAGGCTCCTTTCTTGTCCCCCAACCCACTGCCCCTGAGTCTGAGAAATTAAAAATCTTACCAAAGGAATACCTTGGTAAAATTAAGACTCATATACATCTGATAGATACCTGGGACAGTGCTATTTCTACTGTTGTCTTCTGCCTCACAGCATTAATGTGCATTTTCTGATAAAGTCTTTAGTATGCGTATTCACCATTCTGTGTCATATCGCTGGGCAGGAGCTGCCATTTACAGGGAAATGGTTATCTCTGTATTTAGCAGACTCGCCTGTCCTCCTCCTTAGCTAGGATGTGGTACCCACCGTTCCACCAGTTTCATTTCTCTAAACTCTAGCCTGGGCTTCCTTCTTTTCCCATAATTTCCTCTTGATTTTACCTCTGCTCTCACCAGCATTACTCTTAGACCCATGGGTTCCTACGGGACAAGAAGTGTCCACTTGACTGCCCTTCCTCACATGCAGACAGGTTGCTCATAGAAATGCTTATTTTTATTGTTGGGAAAAGTGGTGTTGGTGCATCACACAAACAGTGCCAGAGAACCCAAGCCTGTGCTGGAGCCATTAAGGTAAGAAAGGGGAACTGACAGTGTGGTCAGCATCTTTGTATCTTGAGTTGGCCATGCGGTAGCTGAATGACTTAGAGGACATCATGTAACTATTCTTGACTTCATTTTCTTGACTTTGTTTTTCTAAGGCTTACAGAAATTTTATTTCAAATAGAGATGCAAGTTATGAACATTAAAACTATGTATGACTTGGTATTGCTGTTTGTTTTATCAAAGGGATCTAAAGATGGAAGGAGGGAGATGGGTGTGGAGGAGGAGGGGAATAAAAACGGATCAAGATGTGTTACATACATGTACTTTCTCCCTAAGATGAATGTAAACCTTGTGTATTCCAAACACGTACTAATGAGATTTTAAAAAGAAATTAAATATTAGGAAAACAATCAAGATAGATGAAATTGAAGCCGATAAAAAAGGTAACAATCCCAGACAGATAGGTATCTGGAGTTAGATTTCCTCAAACTAATGACTATAAATAGGAGTGCCTACCTTCTGTGTTCTTAGAATTATTGAATTAATACACATAATATACTTAAAACCGAAATTAGCATATAAACACTCAAAGCTGTTAGCTGTGATTCCTGCTATTACCACTACCATCACCACCACCACCATCACTACTGATAATATTAGAGATTAGGGAGATAGACTTTTTAAAATTTTTGTTTTTTATCGGTACCACGGCTCAATACTCACAACCACGTGCTTGCAAGGCAGGCACTTATGCCACTGACCTAAATCCCTAGCCCCTGTTAAAGAGATTCAGGTTGGAAGGGTGGTTAGCGTTGACAAAATTTAGTCAACAGGAAAACTGAACTTCCATTGTACAGCCTGACGAAGGACAATCTAGTATTGCAACTTCTCTGTAGCTCACCTATCTTATTCTAGGGATCAAGAAAGATAATTTCTGTGGGTGCCTTTTATCAACTGCAGTGTCATAAAACTGCCACTGTCATTCCTATAATGGATGTTGTCCATTACTAACAAAAGCACTACATTCAGTAAAGAGTTTAGCTTTGTATTAACAAGTCTAATCCTTCCATTTTATTTGCCTTATCTAATGATTCCAGGTAATGAATGAATCTTGGGGATTATTTTGAACCGTTTTAACATCAACTGAACCATCTCGAAAAGAGAAAGCCACATTTAGAAAACTACACATGAACCAATTTTTTGATTGTGTCAAGACCCAAGCACTTAGCATTCTTGTTAAGTTTCTTCAAGTGATAGAGAAATATTATCAAGTATTATCCAAATTATTTCCTCTGCACAATTATCAAAAGCACAATTGAGTATTTTAATCTCTAGCATCATGTAACAAATTAGAAGTAGCGTTTTTCGGTGCTGTCTTAAATGTAGCAAAAATATATTGAAAATTGAGTTCCTTAATATTAGCATTACATCTGTGAATCTTCCTTTCTTTCTCAGCAAGGAAGGAAGTATGCCTACGTGAAGATTCTATTGCCTAGTTTTTCATTAACATGCTAATTCCTTGCATTTCTTTAGCTTTTCTAAAGTAAGTTTTAAAACTGCTTCTTATTACTCTTTTCATTTTGGTTTGGAGTCATCAGGTTTTTTATAAAATTAGAGTATAATTTTTGCTATGGCTATGTCTATGCCTATGATCCAAAACAACTGGATTGAACAATAGCAGGTGAACATTCTCTGCTGTCACATACAATCAAGATCCCTTTTGTGGCGATGTAGCCACTGTTGCTGTTGCCAGGAGAATTTACTAAATGCATATGCTCAGCCAGAATCTTGGTTTCTGGGGACCTGGTGAGCACAACTGAGAGTCCTGCAGGTCACAGAGAAGAGCTCTGCTCTTCCAGGTACCTTCCAGTCTTTTGAAAAGGCCTCTCCAGTGAGGCGAGTTGGGAAGGGAAAAGGCCAGGAACCATGCAGCCCTGGTCCACGTTGCTGAGGACCCCTCCATTGAGGACAGGATGGGCTCTAGAGGGAGCTCCAGCCCCGTGAGCTTGTGCTTCTCAGAACTTTGCCTTTCCCAGGGTCAAGTCCAGAGTCACTTTCTCACTGACATTACTTCCAGGATAGTACCTTGGGGGATGGAGAGTGCAAGACAAAATATGAATGTCGAGAACACATATAAAAAGGATTCAAGATACATGCAGTAGAAAGGAACGTTCCTCTATTCAAAAGAAAAGCTACCTCTTCCTGGATATTTCTGCAGCCCCTTGCCTTGATATAAAATTCTTTGAAATCATTTTCTGTAATTGATCAGAACTTTGAATAAGCTTTTGTGATTAAAGTGACCTACTTTTTAGAGGACTTATTGGGATGATTTTCCCACATCAGGGCATTTTGGCCATAGTGTTTTAACCTGGGGTCAGAAAAATGGGAATAATTTGGGCAGGTCACTGGAAATTGACAAGAAGGTGAGGAATGTAAAGCGGCAAGATTCTAAACAGGCTTTGGGGCTTGGTGATCATAAATTATGCATTATGATTGATCTCTGTGGTAGCCTTGAACATATTTTGAAAACTAAAACAATAGAACTGGAAATTCCATTTCTAGTAAAATTGAAAACTTTAGGGACTTTTCAAAATTAAAAATAATATTTTTAAAAACTCAGAACATGGACCACAGATGTACAGTTTGTAAGCAAATAATGCTTCACATACGCTCCTAACCACATAAAGTAGATTCTGTTGTCTTAAAAAAAATACCAAAAGAAATGAGCGTTTGCTTACTCTGCTGACTGCCACATAAAGGATGCACAAATTCCATTCCACCCCTACCCTGATGGGGACCTAAGCACAATCAAAAATACTCTCCCTTTTGCAATACCATGCCTGTTTGTTGTATCCTATCCTCAGAAAGCATTCTTTTGAACCCTCCCTAGAATTCCTCTTCGTTGGCTCCAGTGCCCGACTATGCGCCCAGGGTCCACCACGCTAACCATGCTTGACCCGGCCAAATATAAATCCTGAAACTGCTGATGCTGAACCCTACCAGCACTGCAGTGGGACCACTTAGAAATTTTGACTGAATTTTATGTGCATGGAACAAAGAGGAAGGGTTCTGCAATCAATATGAGTTTATTTGACAAGGGCTTTCTCCTTCCTTGGTGCACTATTAAGGAATTGATTTTTTAAAAATAGGTCTCCAAAAAGCCAACCTAATGATTGTAAGTGATGGTCCGTAAATACTAAAGTTTTAATTGAGATAGATTTATTTAGGTAATAGAATGAATCCCTCATATAACTCTCCCTCTCCAAATCTCACAATAACATAAGAACTTCATTCAAAATTTATTCCCTAAATGTGTTAAAGTATTACCCAAGATCGATACAGAAATATTATGTTTAAGAAATCAAGATTGAACTCACATAATGAAAAAGATGGCTTTTAAACTTCCTTTTGTAGTTATTATGTTACTATATAACGCATAGCCTAGCCATGATTTTACACTGGAGTGTATGTGCCCACATGTGTTGTGTGTGTGTGTTAAAGCATAATACAACAATCATTTATGGCCAGTTACCTGTTGTCCTGATTGTATCTTCCTCTCATCCAGATGCAGCTGTTTTCTTGAGTTTTGTGTCATTACTTTACATTTCTTTGTAGTTTTATCACTAGTTTGTAATAATGCATTCCTAACAAATTGTTTAATTTGTTTGTATTTTTAAAGGAAGTATTTTTAATGTTTCTCCACTAATACGACATGTAGCACGTTTTTATTGCTCACCAATGATTGCTTTAAGGAACTCCTCTTTGTAGTCTTCTATTTGTAGGAAGTTTTAAATTGTAAACACATGTTGAAGTTTACTGAATGTGTTTCTTATACCTATATACCTGATCAAATTGCTTTTCTCAATTAATACTCAATTATACTGATGAGATAAATTAAAATACTGGACTTTTTAATGTGGAAGGAATCATGTGTTTGAAAAATAAAATCAGTTTTGCCATAATTTGTGAGACTCAGTCTCTTCTAATTCATTATCTTAAAAATATTCTCATGGGTAAATGTGTCTTTCTTTTCCTCTGACCATACTGTCCTTAATTTTGGTATCATGATTATACAAGATTCATAAAAGTTGAGATTCCTCTGACTTCTTTAGAAAAATTTGTGTAGATTGGAATGATCTGTTCCTTGAATGTTTAGCAGAGTTGTCTTGTAAAACTATATAAGCTTGATGGTTTTTTTAGATTGATTTAAAAATACTGATTACATATCTTTCATTTTTATAGAATCATTTATTTTCATTTTGAGTCAGTTTGCAAAGATGTATTTTTCTAAAAACTTGTCCATTTCACTTACATTTTCAAATTTATTGGCAAAAGATGTTCACAGTACACTCTCATGAGCTATTTATGTCTTCACCACTTTCTTTAGATCAATTTTGCCAAATATTTATTTTATTAGTCTTCTTAAAAGAACCAGTTTTTAACTTTACTGCTCTTCCCCATTAAATTCTTCTGTTTCACAGTAATAATTTTCACTCTAAAAATATCATTTGCTCTATTTTTATTTATTCCCTTTCTAACTTCTGAATTGGGTTACTAAGACAATATTTTAGCTACTATGAACTTTTATGGAAAATAAAAACCTACCTCTCTGCATATGATTTTTGAAGAGGGCATCATTACAAGTTTTGATAGAATTTCATGAAACCATCTCAAACACAAAACAAAATGAAAAATATGTTAATGAAAGCAAGCTGAAGTTATTGTAAAAAATTACAGATATCTTATTGGCATGGGTTATGTAAATTATGTTTAATATTGAATTTATGTTAAGTATGTTTAATGTTTAATATTTTATATTCTACTTTTCCTATGTCATCTAAAGGAAATACAGTGTTTTTATAATGTTCCACCCATGTGTAAATATCTTTCAATTTATCCTAGCAATTGCTGTTTTAGTAATGTTATCCAATGATCAGAAAACAAGAAGAACCAACTTCTAACCATAAGCAATAGGTTGATACCCCTAAAGTTAGGTCATCATTAGTACTTCATTACTTCTCTGGATTTTTTATTTGTTCTTTATCTTACCCCTGAGGACTTCTCATACTTTACTAAGACCTCAATTCTGCATATTTTTTATAGTTTTGATTTTTTTATTCAGCTGTTTTAGGTATTCTATTTGGCAGAGTTTTGGGGTCATTTGGCTTGCCCATGTTACCCCAAATGTAACTCCTTTTGGGATAATGTTCACTTGACTTTGCTTTAATTCTCTAGCTACATGAAGTCTAGATATCAAAGTACCAGCTTAATTATTGCTGAAAGGGAAACAAGATGCAGGAAATGTGTATTGATATATGCAAACTAGTAATAAAATCCAAACTTCTCAAAACTCACGATGTTCCAACAGTGAATTAGAATCTTTTGAAAGATAAACTATGTATTATTAACAAAAGAGTGAACATCTATATTTCCAATGATATGCATGGAATGTAGAAAGTTTATCTTAGTTTTAATATAAAAATACCAAATGAAATCACACAAATACCATAATTGGGTTCCCAGTTCTGCTGTTTTTGCATTTATTCATTTATCTTTCCCTATTGCATGGCTCATATGTGCTTTAGAGAGGATATGAAGATTGAAAAGCTTCCTACTGTTGATGATGTCTTCAAGATTAGTTTTCTTCTTAGTATTGGAAAGAATTTTGCTAAAAAAAATGTTACTAAAAAAGGGAAATGTGGACTTAGCTCTACCACACTACATAAGTATATAAGCTCTGTGGCAGGATATCTGAGTTTGTGCACTATTTTATTTGTATGACCATTGTATGATCTTGTAACCAATCTCTTAATCTACCTGTGACTCAGTTTCTTCATCTGCAAAATGAAGGTGAAAATAATGCCTGTCTCATGTGTAGTGCACAGAAAACATTTGTAAGTGTTGGATGTCATTATCACCATCATCACTGTTACTGTCACTATCGCCATTCTGGAAAAGCACTCCTAGGAAGCATAAGAAATGTAAAAGGCCTGATAGGTTACTGTTCCACAAAACTCCAGGTGGCTTCAATATTTTATATCTTTTTTAGCCTGGTAAAAGAATCATGCATTTTTGCCTGTCAACTCATTGCTACTCCACTTCTTATTAAGTGAGTTTATTCTTTTCTGTCCAAAGTGTTTATGGGGATTGGAGGAGGAGGAGAAAACAGTAAACTGTGGGATTTTCCTTGGGTGAATGCCCTTTTTTTTTTTTTTGGAGATGGGAATCCATATGCTAGTATTACTGGGGCTAAGGCAAGGAGTGGGATAGTAGAAATTGCAATTCCTTTTAATCTTTGTATTGGGAGTTTCCTAAGGATAAGGACTCTGATCATTTTCTTTGTAACATTTAGTGTCTAGGGTGCTTGTTTCTTTTTCCCATACTCCAAGCTGATGGCACAACCCAAAGCTGTATGCAAAGAACAGCTATAAAGACAATTTCTCAGCACTTTCTAGACAAAGGGTCAACAAAGTGATTTGTCCCACAGATTACCTGCAAGAGAAAATCTTACAATTTTGCATGATTTAAGCTCTATTTAAGGCAAGCAGTATTCATTTCAAATTTCAAAATTATGAACTATGAAACAAACTTGCTTATGCTTTGATATTTTGTGTATATGAATATGGAATGACATACATGCTAAATACAACCAGAAAAATTTGGCACCAAAAAATAAACATTTTCTTAAAATCATATATATGAGTCATACAGTTTGTAACTTTTAACTTATCACATATTTGAAATAGTCTTACTTTTTGGAAATGCCTGTATTTCCTTGAGGTTGCATATATGTTATATTTATCTTATTGTCATGTTTGAATAAGGATTCAGTGTGATTGCAGAGTAGCCCCATTTGCCCACAGTAGTACCATTTACTGAGAGTTTACCTCTACCAAGTACTGCCCCAGTGCTCTATATGTCATTTTATTTCTTCCTTATGATACCATAGGTGTTATTATTGTTGCCATTTCACTGATGAGGAAATGGAAGCACACGATTAATTAAGAAATGTTGTCCAGGATCAGATGTCTAGAAACATTGGTATTCAGTACTGCAGCCTCTAGTTATATTTGGGCCACTTAAATCTAAATTTAATGAAATTAAGTTTAAAAAAAAATGTAGTTCCTCATTTACAGTAGCCACACTTCAAGTCCTCAGGAGGTCCGTAAAGCCAGTATTGGACAGCGGAGAGCAGAACGTCTTTATCATGGTGGGAAGTTCCATTGAACAGTGTTGTTAAGGAAGCGATGAAGGAAAGCTTGATCCAGGGCAGGGAGGTGGTTCCAGAGTCCACGCTTAGATCTGGACTGTCTGATCGTTCCCCTCTCCTAACAGTCAAGGGACAGTTATGGAAAGTGTGTAGTTGACGTTCACCTGTAGACTAAAAGGCAAGACAACTGAGTAGAGCCTGAGTGGGAGATTCATTATTTCATTCCGCAAATATTTATTAAACCTTGAAAAGTGATAGGAACAGTTCTAGATGCTGTTAATATAGCCATGAACCAAAGAGATAGATTCTTAGATCCCATTCTAGAGGGCACAGACAGATAACCAACTGTGTCATCTGTAAGTTGGTGATAAGTGCTATGCAGAAAGACAGTCATAGATGGTAGGGAGTGCAGATGAGAGGGTCTCTTTGTTATGAGGAGACTTGAGAGAAAGAAGACTCAGAGAAGTGAGAGGGGAGCATTGCAGGCAACTGAGCCCAAAGGGCAGAAGTGCTGAAGGAAAGACTTTAGGTGAATACAGTTAATGAGTTTAGTATGACATAAATGTCAGACATCCAGAGAAATCCTTTCTTTTCCCGATTGTCTTATCTGTTCAGACTTTCTCACTCTTGGTCTCTTGTTACCATTTTTTCCCAGTTCTCATATATTTTTCTTTGGATCAAGAGAGCCCATTGCATCTCTTTTATAACTGTTATTCATTTTGTAGTTTGCAAACTTGGGAACATGAAGAGAATCTGAGCTCCACTGTATACTTTAATTTGTCTTGAAGAAAGATTACAGGGTCATATTTGTTTGAAAACTTTTTTCTGCTTTTCATGACCCTTCCCCAGTAACCAGGGACAGCTGGCAAATCAAAAGTTGCTATATGTTAAGACAAACCAGTAAATTTGTTTTTAGAAAATTAAAATAAGAAGTGACTGCAGTGTTGTTTAATATTTACTTCTAGACTTAAGAATCTCATAAATGTAAGTTTTGATTATGAATAATTTGAACAAACATAGAAAAAGAATCCCAAGTCTTTGAGGAAATTCAAAAATTTCAAGATGGCAATAAAATGACACCCCACAAAGGTAAACCCAACACTTATTTTACAAGTATTAAGAAATTTGATTTTGGGGGCACAATACCTGGAAATTTCCATGGCAGCCTCCCTTCCTGACAATCACGTTCTTCCTCCGTCGTCTTCTTACTAAATCCAAGTCCATGCTTTTCACCTCTCTGTTAAGATCTAGTACCACCAGATGACTAATTCCTTCTCTTAATTGCAAGGAGAAAATGAATTAATGCATACATCACTTTTATATTTATTTTCAAACATTTTACATATGAAATACTTTTAAACCTAAAACTCTTAGAGTCAAAACAAGTACATGATGATGAATTTCATAAATATTAGCTACTATCATTATTCCTCTCAACACTTCGATTCCTTCTCTGCTTTACCCCAGCAGGGCTTGCTCAGTGCATCCTTCTCCACCTTACTTAGGTTGTTTGGATTTTCCAATGTCACCCCAGTATCCCAGATGCTTATATTAAGTGCTTGTCTCTTTTGGTAGCACTGCTATTCTAGTCCTCCTGATTCACCCTGCCAATTCCTGGTCCTAAAGCCCCTTTAAAGTACTGTAATGCTAGGCTTTGTTGAGATTGCATCTGGTTACCACAAATATTTTATAGCCCGAAAGGAAGTGTTCAAGGCAGAGGAGAGCGTCTCTGAGGGTGGAGGATTCTCTACACTTTCCTCTCAGTATATGGTAGGTCACGTGGACATATCCTCACGCCTCTGGCTAAGCCTTCTGGTTCCAGTGAGTGTGGGTGGGATCCAAGTAGAGGCAATCATGAGTTTTCGGCTGTTCTTCCAGGAACAGTTGGGGTTTCCCAATCTCATTGAAAAACAATCCAGAAAAACTCGAAAGTTGGCAGCTGAGATTGTGTGAGCCTGCAGCCGCACTGGGTAAGTGCCTGATTTCAGTGGGGCGCCTGTGAGGGCTACCCAGAAAGTCTGTTTTTGCTCTGCAGGTCTGCATAACTCACAGAGGCTTCCAAAGGGATTGAAATTTACAGATTTTTTGTTTGCAATATATTTGTGAGGAAGCATTAAATCCCTGACATGTTCATGAAACCACACATTTTGTACGTTTCATATTATTAAAATAACCAGTATAGTATGAACTAGCCTGTGAGGAAGTGTAAGAAATTTAGCAGTAGCTAATGTGGGACAAATTTACATTTTAAAATTATCTGTGCTTGTAGGCAAGTGCATGGAACAGGAGAAATTAGGTGTGCTGTGCTGCAATGGTGTGATGTCCGATGAGACGAAATGGGAATGAGGGTAATGTATACAAGGGATCATAATTTTCTCAAAACTTTTTTGTATTCTGTCACTGAATCACATGAATCCCTTTGACTTGTGTTTCTTCAGGCCTTGGATTGTGTCTGTGTTCTTGAAAGTATACTAATACATAATTCATCTGTATGTAAATAAAGAAGGAACCTTTTGGGTAGAAATATTTGCAGAAGGGGAATAATTTTTGTGAGATAAAGGGTGGTTATTTGTGACTCCTAAAATCTGAATATGGCATCTGACTTAATCAATGCCTGATTAACCTGCAGTGAATCTGTGAGCATCAGGATTGCGTTAAGAGGTGGGTAGACCTACATTAACTCCAAGTGATATTAACTACTTCTGCTTGAGGAATCTGGATTATCTGAGAGCAGTGCTGGTTGCTTTGCACACAGCACATTTAATTTTCATCATGCTTTTTGAATGTTGATTTCATTATTTGCTAATTATCTAACTGAAGCTCAATGTGTTGTGTCTTGTTTGGAACCACCTACCTGGTAAGTCAAAAGGCAAGGCTTGATTCCATGTTTTTCCCTTCTTTTATATCCCCTCCCCTGTCAATCCCTTTTATCCTGTTTCCTCATTTCTCAGTTTTACTGGATTCCTCACCTACTGCCAAGCCATTGTAATACCCTTTCGTTGGTATAGATTCTTGTAAAAAACCATAATCCTATCTTTTGGTCTTCCTGTGTGTTTTATTTCAGTAAATGGTATTCTGTTACAGATTTCCTTCTCTTTTTTTATTATTTTTACATGTCTCTGCACAACACTGAATTTTGAAGATTTATTATATAGCTATCTGTACCCCTGGTTTCTTATTGCTCATGGCTGTACAGCACCCCAAGTCACCACATTTCATCTGTCCACTCCTCTGGTGCCAGGTGGCTCGGTTGCACACCCAGGATCCTGCAGTGGCCATCCTGTGCAGGCCCCTCGATGAGCCTGTGTGGGGTTGGTTGGGATTGCTGGACATAGGCTAATTTGGACTCCATTGGGCCACTTTGCAGCTGTCCAGCCAGCTGGTCCAGACCATGTGTTTACCCACAGCACCAGAACCCTCTTAGGTTCCTTCATTGCCCTCTGCTTTCAGTTTTCTAGTCTTTGCCAGTGTGATGTATAAATTTAAGTTGTATTTCTCTAAATGATTGTTGTTAAAAGCCATGTCTTCATATGCTTGCTAATTGAGTTTTTTAAGCCACCCTGTGCTCTAGATCAGTCAATGAAGGTCAATCAGGGCCTGCCCATCTTTCTAGACCAGCATTACCCAACTGAAGTATAATGCAACTCACATTTATAAATTCAAAACTTGCAGCAGCCACATTTTAACAATGAAAATTCATCTCGATTTGGATGCTAAATATTTTTAAGTTGATAAATAAAAATTGTACATGTGCATGGAGTATCATGTGATGCCTTGATACACACATACACTGTATAACTTTCAAACAAGGGTGAACATACCCAGCTTCTCAAATATTTTAAACTTTTTATGATAAAAACATTTAATATCCTTTCTGGCTTTATTGAAATGTTACTACAATATTGTTATCTGTACCCTACCATGCAGGAGAACATCAGAACTTCTTTTGCCCACCTACCTGTAACGTAGGACCTGTTGATTAATCTTTCCCATTCTTTGTTTCCTCCTACTCCTCCTAGCCTCTGGTAACTACCATTCTATCCTCAATTCTATGAGGTCAACTTTTTGTTGTTGTTGATGTTCTATATATGAGAGACATCACGTGGCCCCTGTGTTTTTGTGGCTGGCTTGTTTCATTTTACATAATGATCTCCACGTCTACCCACGATGTTTCAAATGACAGGATTTCCTTTTGTTTTGGGCCAAATAGTATTGCATTGTGTTTTATGTACTACAGTTTCGTGATCCAACATTAGTTGATGAGCACTTGGGTTGTTTCATTTAATTTCTTTTGTACCTATACCCAGTATTGAAGTTTCAGGATCATATAGCTGTTCTGTTTTTATATTTTAGGAACTTCCATACTGTTTTCTATAGTGGCTACACTAATTACATTCCCATCAACAGTGGACAAAGAAAAGTTCCTTGTTATCTGAATTCTCACCAAAACTTGTTTTCTTTTATCTTTTTGACAATAACCATTCTTAACCAGAATGAGGTGATGTCTTATTTTAGTGTTTATTTGCATTTCTCTGATCATTAGTGATATTGAATATTTTTCATATACCATAGACCATTTACATGTCTTCTTTTTGAGAAATGCCCAGTTAGATCTGTTGCTCATTTTAAATCAGGTTTGTTTGTTTGTTTGTTTGTTTTTGCTATTGAGTTTCCTATACATTTTTGGTATTGACTTCTTGTCAGAACACAGTTTACAAGTACTGTCTCCCATTTTGTGTTGTCTTTCTCATGGTGTTCATTTTTCCCTTTGTTGTGCAGAAGCTTTTAGTACGGTGTAAACCCTTTGGTTCCCCTTCTTCCCTTTCCTGTGGAACTGGGGATTAAACGCAGGTCCTTCTCACTGAACTATGACTCCAGTCCTTTTTTTTATTTTTAATTTTGAGGTAGGGTCTTACCTACCTCAGACCAGAGACCAGACAGGTCTCAAACTTATGACTGTCTTTTCACAGCCTTTTTTCCTGTTCTTTTAGGGTCTTGTCCAATTTTTTTTTTCTCATTCTACTGTCTTTAAGTGTTTCCCCTATGTTTTCTTTCACTGACATCATAGTTTCAGGTCTTAAAATTTAAGTTTTTAAATTCATTTTGAGTTGATTTTTTTTTGTATTGGGAAAGATAAGGGTTTAGTTTCATTTTTCTATAAGTAGATATCCAATTTCACTACCACTGTTTATTGAAGAGACTGTCCTTTCTTCAGTGCTTATTCTCAGCATCTTTGTTGAAGATCAGTTGGCTATGGATGCATCTGTTTACTTCTGAGTCTCTATTCTTTCTTTGTTTTTGTTTTTTTTTTTTTTGTTTTTTTGTTTTTTTTTTTTTTTTTTTTTTTTTTTTTTTTTTTTTTTTTTTTTTTTTTT